>BQNB010132724.1:3498-18579 GCA_026074375.1 Tanacetum coccineum
CTAGAATCCGTTAACGTTTTTTTTGTGTTTAATTCGTATTCGCTTTAATTGTTGCTTGTTTTTATTTGTTAATTGCTTTATATTTGTAGAAATTAAAATTCAAATCCAAAATCTTAATCTATTCAAAATCCCGATTACAAACGTCAACAAAAAGTTCAATTCACGCATCGCAGGAACAAAAAACGACCCGGAAAATGGCTAGAAGGGGTTTATCGGTTGTTATACTTTCGAAGTCGATACTTCCAGAATTATATTTTATTTGTGAGTTGGTTTATCGCTTGTTAAAAGTGATTTGCCGATTCGCCTATTATATATATATATATATACTATTGACCAGATCACTAGACAAAATCTTAAAGAGGCAAAACGTGAAATATGATGTGGATGATTATGAGGAATAAAATCATATGCCAAACCAATGCCTTATAATAACTTTACTTAACCCTTTTTTTGTAGTTCAAAATAATTCTTTATGATAACTAAGGCTGGCACAGAACTTAAACATTTGAGCACATTGAGCATTCTTCATACTTGGGAGATTTTTAGCACTAAAAGCGAGTGCTGCGGATAGCCGGATAATATGGGGATTATTTTGCCTCTTATCATACAAAAATGTCTATAAATTAACCTCACTGCGGTTAGTAAATGATAATCAAGCACAAGTTCTAAAGCTACTAAATTATCGGTACTCTCATAAAATATGCAAACAAGATATGCGTAAAAGGCTAGAATATACCTCATAATTTAGGAGAGTAGTTTTTGTGCTAGTTAGTATACTTTTTTGATTTTTGAAAGAAAACTATGTATTAATTTTTATAAAATATCAGTTGAAAGTGTAGCTAGATTACAATGAAAACATAGAGGGAATGATATAATACATTAAATTTTAATTTTTCCTATTTGGCTCTCCTCCATACTTAAGTTGGACATTGCCCTCAATGTGAGAACTGATAAATATAAAAGTAGGGAAAATTAAGAGAAAACGATACTTCCTGGGCATAAGTGAGTGTAGCTATGGGAAAGTTATTCATTAGAGAGCTTTTTTGTTTTTCCTCCCTTGTTCTTCTTTTCGTTGGACTTGAATACCTGAAAACTATAAACAAACAAAACAAAAACAATTTTTTTTAGGGATTTTTCTTTTTTAATTGGGGTCTCCTCCACACTAGAGTGGAAAAGAGATAAAGCACAGGTTGCTTCCCGAGAAGCGCTTAATTTTTCAGAGTCGTTAGCTAGACTCATGCTTCGGTGGTTTATTTTTTAGGATAGAAGGGTGTGAGTTCTTCCCTTCGGTCATTATAATCATCTTCTTCATGATATAGCTTAAGTCTATGGCCATTAACAATAAACATCTTGACATCTTTACCATATAGTTCAATATATCCAAAATTATATTGATGTTTAACTACATATGATCCAAGCCAGCGAGATCTGAGTTTTGGCTGTTTGAATTTCTATTTTGAGTGAAATAGCAAAACTTTGTTTCATTTTTGAATTCTTTTCTCATTTTTAATTTTGTGTCATGCCAGACTTTGGTGTTGCCTTGTATAGACGATAGTTTTCCTATGCTTGATGTCAGAATTCATCTATTTCATGTAATTGAACATCTTTTTCACAGCCACGCATGAGACTAGGATTCAGTTTTTAAGTGCCAGTAATGCATGATGTTCGATTTTCAAATGGTAGGTGGCAGTTTTTAACGTTATAAGAGATTGTAGGTGGTGGTTCGAATGGAGTGTTTTGTTAAGGGGTTCTAAAGACCCGAGAGCATCATCGGTTTTCATGTCAAACAGCTGGGCATTGTCTTTCTCTATTTTTCAAGAATTCCTTTTAAGGCTCTATTTGTATTTTCAACTTGTCCACTCGTTTGAGGATGATAGGATGTAGAGAAACGGTGAGTAACTCCGTATCTTTTCATAGTTTTTTTCCATTATTTTATTATTAAAGTGAGTTCTCGGTGTTATAAGCGCTTTGGATTCCAAAACGTAGATAGTTTTTTAGAATTAAAATAAATTTCTGGCATAGTTAGTTGTAAAGTTGAGCTTCTACCATCTTAGATCAAATAGTCGACACACATCTTCTAAGATATATTTGAATTTCCACATGATTTCGGGAAAGGTCCATGTAGTTAATACCTAGATGTCAAAACTATTCGCATACTTGAATGCTGTTTAAGGGTATTTCATCACGTTTGGATATATTTCCAATTTTTTGGCATGCATCACATAGGCAAACTAGAGTATGAGCTTCTTTGATGTTTGTTGGCCAATAAAAGCTTGAGTCTAAGACTTTTTTAGCTGTGGTTGTAGGTCCATAATGTCCACCAGTAGGTCTGTGGTACATTGATCTAATATGGTACGAGTTTCTGGTCCAGAGACATAGCGTGTAATCATACCGTCAAAACATACTTTAAAAAGATATGGATCTCCCCAAAACTAGTTTTTGAGGTAAGAGAAGAATTTGTTCTTTTGTTGGTATGTCATTCCCTTAGGCATAATATCACCTACCAAATAGTTTGCAAAGTCTGCGAACCATGGTATGTCTCTGGTGCTAATTTCCATAAGAGTTTCGCTAGGAAAGTTATCGTTGATTTCATCATTGTCACTCGTCTTATCATTTTCAATCCGAGATAAGTGGTCGGCGACAACATTTTCTGAGGCCTTTTTTCCTTTAATTTATATGTTAATATTTCTTGCAAAAAACTATCCACGTATGAGACGTGGTATGGTCTTAGCATCTTGCTTTTTGAAGGAGAGAGTGTTGTTATCTAATATCTAATCCTAATCACAACTAATAAGCATACCTATAAGTAATATGTGAACAAATAAGAGAAAAAAGAAGAAAAGAGAAAGAAGTTTAGAGAGAGAAAGTAGAGAAGAAAGTTAGAGAGAAGGAAGAGAGTTGGATGACTACTATGTGAGAAATGTTAACCACACCTCCTATGACTTGCTAAGCAGGGGTCTATTTTAGTCCAGGCCATTGTTGGCTCGTGGACTTTTGCTTATGGGTCGGGCTTGGCTTGTGTTAGGCTTTTCGCCCGAAACATGGACAATATTAGCTTAAAGTCCAACCGTTGAACCCTACTAGCCTATTACATAACAAGTGTATTTACGACAAAGATGACCGATAACATTCTTGTTCGACTTATATAAAAATAAGGCTAACAATCTCCCCCAATGTTGAGGTCGACTTCTATCTCCCCAATGTTGACCTTCTTGTTCGACTGATGACATTCTTATTGGAGGATATTTTGATTTGACTTTTATATCCCTCAATGTTGAAGATATGATTTGACTCTTAAGCTTTGCCTTCTTTGGTCTTGTCTTTGTCTTTTCTTATTTGTAATGGCTCTGTTCATTCATGCCTAAGGCGACCGATAACATTCTTTCGATGTCGTTTATGTGATCTTGATCTTGAGCCTTTATCTTTTGACTTTGAGTTCTTGAGATCTTTTAATCATGCATCATCTCCTTGACTTAAATCATCTTGATTTGACTTCTTGATCAACTTATGCTTTTGACCGACATGCTCATTCTTGTCTTGAAAGCTTTCAACTTCCTTATCTTCATCAAGGCTAACAATCTCTTCTATCGAATGTTTCTTTGGTTAACAATCTCCTCAGAAGACGATTCTTGATTTGACTTCAAGATATTTGATGATGAGGAAGTTTGTAATTATTAGAGTTGCTGAATCTGACATGAACATGAGCTTTCTGACTGATAACATTCTTGTTGCATTTAAGCTGAATGAATGACTTTTGAAGCTTGAGTATGAGCACGTGGTAATGAATCTGACTTTGCTAGAATGAGGCTGCAACACCAATGTTTGTACCTGCATTTGAATGTTAGTAATAAACAGCAGATATAGACGAAATGTCTTTGTCATTTGTCAGTTTTAGGTTGCGATAACCACTGGTTCCTCGTTTTATAGTATAAATACTATACCTGTGATCAGGTAGATTCAAAGAATCTCCTTGACAGGGTTTCCAGCTCAAAACGTAGGATCTTCTAACACAGATGTATTAGATTCACCATGCTTGCTTGTTCTCATTACCAGAACGTCTCAAAGCAGACAAGACGGTAAGAGTGAATCAGATAGTTACTATCTCTCTGATTAAGTTGTCAATTCATATACTGGACCAAAATAGATATCCAATTAGCACAAGCTCGATTCATATAGAATCTTGCAAGTCACCTATGGTAGAGCTGTTTGATGATGACTCTGGAAGGATTTCCATCGTCAATGTGAATACTTAAAATTATCCCTCAGATGTTATGGCAAGATCTCAAGGATGATGCGTAGGACTCTTTGATAATAAATGTTGTTTAAGGGTGAACAATAAGTGTTATACATGGATTGTGTCCTAATGAGATTTATAATATTGATCTCTTCTGGCTCTAGACTCGATTTGTGCACTTTGCTTTTAGTAATCAGAGGCTGGAGCTGACTGCTACCTATTCAATATCAACCATCTTATACTGAGATGTCGATAGATAACGTGTGTATCTCCATGACAAATAAGACAAGTCTTTTTTGAGAGAAACTTTAATGGCTGGGAAGGGTTGTGCATTGCATCACTGGGTCTTTGACGACTTTCTTCAAAACCAACAATCATCTTTGTAATATTGATAGATTATGTATTGACCCAGTTTCTGCCTAAGGTGTGTTGAGGGCTTCTTTATTTTCACCCTTTATCCATACATTTCTTTTTAATTCCTCAACCTCTTCAATGCTTACCAAGACGTCATCACTAACACCTTGTTGTGATTGTTCCAGTGTTAGCTCAATCTTAGTCGGTATTATTCTCTTATTCTCATTCTTCTCCAATCATACCTAACGACTTCTAATCTAACTATAGAGTGTCCATGGGTAGATCCCTCCGGTTCTGGTTGGATCATAGGACTTATACCTAATCTTAACCACCTTATGACTTCATCGACGTCATGAGTTAATTGAATGTTGGGTATAGAGATCGAACCATAAAACCTTTGATACAGACATTTTGAAATACTCCCCCTATACATGTGCATCGAGATTCAAAATTGTTTTACACATGAAGGAAAGAGTTGCACTGAGAGTCTTAAAGATCACATTCTTCTATATCATATTTTAATCATATTTTCTCCCCTTATTTAAAATAATAAATCTTTTAGTATTTGAAATATCAATTGATTAAAATTTAAGACATGAAAAATTCCATGGGGAGAAAAATTATACCACGATATTGCATGAATTTATTTTTCTGATAGCTCCCCTTCAACACAGTATGTGGGATACCACTAATTTTTAAAACTTAACATTCCTAGGAAAAAATTGATATGACACCACAAATATGTTGAAGATGGAGTGAGATGCCTTAGCGAATAATGTATATTATTAATTGACATTTTAATTTCATGAAATTTTTTTGGATACATAAAATTGACATTTATGAGATGTACCCAAAAAATATTAAAAGGCTTTTGGTTTTAAAAGCTCCCCCTTAAAAATTGATGTACATAAATATGACATTTTGAGATAAATTGATACCATAATTTTAAAACTTTTTTGAGGAAGGGAGTGTTGAACATACAATTTTAGCAAATACCACTTATTATGGAAAGATACCACAAATTATATTGTAAACAATTTGATATTGAAAGTTCTTTTTGAAAAATTGTGTTCAACAGGTTTTAAAAACCATGATAGAAGACTTCTCTTCTATTTTTAGAGTAAGCGCATTGAATCGTACACTCCCCTAACATTTGAGTCTGGTTTACAGTCTACGATAATTGTAAGCCATTGTTAGGAGCTCAAAACTTTTGAATATTTTGTATAGACGCTCAAGACCGAGAAAATTGACTTTCTCGTTGACAGGATAAGTTATCCCTAAAGATACACTTTCCTTACATTGAGGTCCGAGTTATGTACTAATTTGCACATAAGTCATCACAAGAAATTTAGGATAATGACATGTTTTGAAGTTTTGAACTCTTGTTTCGAACTTCATTAACACCCGTGTCAATGTTAATCGCATTTCTTGGTACGTAAATGTTATGATTCCTAAAGAGACTGTCGAGAAGATTCTTTTTGGTATTTTGAAAATTTTTGATTTTGTCTTTTTGTTTTTGTAGATTTTTATATTTTTCTATTTCTTTTTTGTTGGTTTTATATTTTTGTTTCTTTCTTTTCAAAATACTTATAAAATCAAATTAAAGAGGAAAAATAAAATATTTACAAATTCGATTTTTGATAGTCAAGCCAGACTTCATTTTCAAAACCTCAGTTCTTCGGGAGTCAAACATTCATACCGAGTCATTGACGAGATACATAATTATCTCTGACAAAGCTTTAGTAAATAGGTTAGCTAACTATTATTTATTGACAAAGAATAATACAACAATTCTTTTTCAACCTGTTTCTTTCTGAGTGATATCTGACATCGATGTGTTTGGTGCGGGAAGTAGATGGGATTGCACGAGTTGGCTATGGATTGCTTTGATCATAATACATAGGTCTGTTTTGTCAAATGTGGAAGCCACATAATAAGTGACGTTGGTTTCAATTAGAACTTGAGGCAGTAGCGATAGAGACACATACTCGACTTCTGTGAAGACATTGAAGTGCTAGTCTGATTCTTGATCGGCTAGTGGACTCGCTTTATCACCTCTTAGAAATTGTATTACTACTAGTTGTGCTTTTGTGTATCGAGACAGCCTGCTGATTAAATCTGAAAAAGCAGTAGAGTTACATTAAAGCCGGTGTCCTTTCGGATACTAGTAGTCCCATGTTAATGGTATTACTTCTACGTTATTGAAAGATCCGTTTTAAACTCTTGAGGTTCTTTTTAGTTAGTCTCACTTGATAACGATCACAATAACATGTTGGATGTACAATATCCGGTCTACTTGCTATTAAGTACATGAGTGCTCCGACCATGCTACGATATTTCGTTTGGTTAATAGGAGTTCCACTCAAGTCAGCATCAAGGGGTTTAGTAGCCATTGGAGTATCAACGCTATCACATGAGTCATACCATGCTTTTTAGTATCTCTTTAGCATAGCTTGGTTTATAAAGATACCACGTGGGGATTGGTGGATCTGAATTCCTAAAAAGAATTTCAGCTCCCCTATCATAGACATTCAAAACTTGTTGTACATTATTTTTTCAAACTTTTTGAAAAGTTTTAGGTTCGTAGAACCAAAAATAATGTCATCAACATAAATTTGCAAAAACAATATTTCTTCCCCCTTTTTAGTAATGCACATAGTTGGATCAATAGAACCTTTTGAGAATCCTTTGGATACCAGGAAGTTGGAGAGTTCATCGTACCATGCCCTTGGAGCTTGCTTGAGTCCATATAAAGCCTTCTTTAGACGATAGACTTTGTCAGGATGATGTGGGTCTACGAATCTGTCTGGCTGATTAACGTTGACTTCTTCCTTTAGAGGACCGTTAAGAAATGTCGTCTTGACGTCCATCTGGTATATTGGAAATGATTTATGTGCAGCATACGCAACGAATAACCGGACAGCTTCCAATCGAGCGACTAGAGCAAATGACTCTTCGAAGTGGATTCCTTCCTGCTGGTTGTATCCCTTAGCTACAAGACAAGCTTTGTTGCGAATTACAATATTCTCCTCATCACGTTTGTTTTTCCAGAGCCACTTCATGTTAATAACATTTTTGCATAGTGGTATGTCGACTAATTTCTATACATCTAATCGATCAGACTGGTGAAGTTCTTCCTGCATCGCTTCAATCTATGCAGAATTAGCCATGGCTTCTTTGATGTTCTTCTATTTAGTTCAACTCACGGTGAGTGCGAACATACACATCTCGCCATTTGTTTCTAGCTGGTGTCTTGTTCTAATTGATTGAGAAGGATTTCCAATGACTTGTTCTAACGGATGATCTTTTGTCCAACGATGTTCTAAAGGATGTCATTGATAGAATGTATGCATGTTTGACGAGTCAACATATCGAGAAGATGTCTCCCCTCGTTCTTGTACCGGTTTACTAAAGATGTTAATAAATTCATCTTCGTCAACTTGTGCATATTCTTTATTGGTTTCTACTTGAATAATGTTCTCATTGGCAGTGACAGTTGGTGCTTGAGTTGGTGCTTGACTTATAGTTTTAGGTGTTGTTTGAATGTTCAATGGATGTGTATCTGTAGCAACAGTTGTTGAGGTAGATGGAGTTGTGTGTTGTTGTTGACGTTGATTAGGTGCATCAGCAATAGTTATAGCGGAAGACTTTGACACAACTTGAGTAGTTCCATTGAGTAATTCATCGAACATCAGACTAAATAGCAAATCTAGCTCATTTGATGTTGTTACTGTCTTAGCTGCTTGAGTAACATTTTCTTGACTTTAGGGACTAGGACTTAAACTGGCATGTTCAAGTGCCGTTGTCAGACATTGTGGTGTGGGGTCAGAATTGACGTGATCTGACACCATTTGAGGCAATTCGTCAAAGTTGGCATGAATGGTTTCAACTATAACTCTTGTTCTTTTGTTATATACCCAGTAAGCTCTTGACTGAGTAGAATACCCTACAAAAATACATGCATCACCTTTTTCTTTCATCTTGTCAAGATTTTCACCATCTCTGAAGATGTAGCAAAGAGAGCCAAAAATGTAAAAGAACTTAACAAACGGTTTCCGGTCATTGATGATGTGGTAAGGTGTTTTCTCATGTTGAGGAATTACAAGTGAACGGTTTTGAGTAAAACATGATGTGGCAATTGCTTTAGCCTAAAAGAACAAAGAAACTTTAGCGTCGCTTAGCATTGTTAGAGCAGCCTCAACAAGAGTACGGTTTCGTCGTTCGACAATGCCGTTTTGTTCAGGTGTTCGAGCAGTTGACGTTTGGTGTGCAATCCCTTCTTGAGCAAAGTATGCATGAAGAGTTTTATTCCAAAATTCCATGCCTTTGTCTGTTCGAAGTATTCTAACTTAAGCATGAATCCTCTTTGAACAAGTTTGAGGAAATCAATGAGAACTTCAGGTGTTTCGTCTTTGGATCTCAAGAAGTAAGTCCAAGTATATCGTGACTATTCATCCACAATTACCAACATATATTTCTTACCATTAAAGCTTTCTACCCTTATGGGACCACATAAATCTATGTGTAGAATTTGTAAATGTCGCTTTGAGCTTGGGGTAGTTTTTGTCTTGAAAGACTTGAATTTGGCTTTCCCCAACTCACAAGAAGAACAAAGATGATCTTTGACGATTTTCAATTTGGGAAGGCCAGTTACAATATCATACTTCGAAAGCAAGTTGATGGTATCGAAGTTTAGATGTGAGAGACGACGATGCCATAACCATGCTAGTGACGATGAAGCTTTAGCCATTAAGCAAATTGGATTGGGAGTAGATGTGTCTTGAAGAGTGATGGAGTAAAGATCTGTGCCACGAGAACCTGTAAGAAGATCATTTCCCTTCAAATCACGAATATAACATGTAGACTTCTGAAAAGCAACTTCCAAATCCGCACCACAGAGTTGACCAATGGAGAATAAATTATGATTCAGCCCTTCGACATAATAAACCCTTTTGATAGTTACATTCCCTTGAACCAGATCTCCATAACCAAGAATCGGTGCAATTTGATCATTGCCAAACTTCACCATACCCAGAAATAACTCCACAAAGTTACTTAGAAGCTTGAGATCTCCCGTTGATTACATCAAATAACCTCACTTTATTATATCATTTATCCTATCTGTTTTGCCCACTTTTATATAAATATTGATTATTTGGTACTTAATTTGCTTTAAAGATTGATAAAAAAAATTAACAGTTATTCAGGGTGTTTAGTAACGACAAGCTTTAGGCACATAATTTGAGCTAAGTCGAAGAGATGATTTGAAGAATGTGATTTCTGACAATACGCCGGATCCAAACAAAGAGACACAACGTGAGCCTAGACTTCACAAGAAAACACGTTTGACAATTCCTAATACGGTATCCCTTCTGTCTACATAGCCGTAATATCATGAAGTTAACTATTCGAAGATAAGACAGTCAAGTAAATTTGGAAATGGTATCACTGATTGGATTCATGAACGTACGCGCTCCCCAAGGAATCCAGCCCAATACGCCGTATTGACCTTGCCAGATACGGCGTATCGAGTCTTTTCAAACATATAAATATAAGATTCAAAACGAGTTTTTTAAGTGTGCAATATATATTTCTTTTTATACCATATCATTAAAGATGAATTTCGGAACAAGAAAAAGATAGCCACAAGGTCAAGCATTGATCATGAATCATAGAAGACATGTGTAAGTTTTACTCTTTGATCGTTCGATTATTCAATTATTTGATTACGCTTTGTATATTACAATCGGCTGTGGGCTAATCACCCTAGGGTATTAGCCATCTTAATGTAAGTTTAATGTTTGGGTTTGTTTTAAAATCCGATTTCTTAATTTATCGTTGATGTTTAATACTATGTTTATCACCATACTTGTTAATGTATTTGGAATACTGCGACCTAATCATTCAACTGGATTAGTGATAAGGACCAAAGTAATTAGATAACAGGTAGCTCTCCATATTATGTTTAATATTACTGGACTAATAGGATCACCAATAACGTTCTGTCTTTGTCTTTAAATTATGAGCTTAGTTGGACTGGTAGGTATTATGTTTTAGCAATCACGCTCTTAATTAACTGATAAAGATTTGAATAGTGGACTACCAATATATGAAACCCCCCCCCCCCCCCCCCCCACCCGTCAAACAACAAGTCGAGTAAGTCGGTTGGGCTAGGGTTTTTTAACAGGATCACATTGCTTTGATTCATAAGATAGTTTATACTTAAACTATAGGTATGCTTTATGCGGTGGCGTTAATTGTGAACGGACTTATCATGTATAGGTTTGGAATGATGTTCACGCCAATAGTCTTAAGATATGATATGCCGCTTCGAGATAAGTAAAATCATTTACTAAAACAAACAAACCAGCATTGGACTAGAGATTTAATATGGCTATACAATTTTCTAACTTGCTTTCGGTTACCGCTTTTCTTATCTTCTAATTTTTTCTTTGTGTTTATCTGTGTATTGAATTGATTATTGTTTTTCCACCAAACCTGTGCCAGTCTCTCAGGTTGAAAAACCCCATATCATTAGACAACGTATATAGCATAGGTTTAACCAGTAATTAGAACTAATTAAAATACTAATAGAATATAGGATTAATGTTCTACTCTTAGTGTTCGGCATCCTACTTACCGTGAACTCCATCTTGACCGGGTACACTGCTCGTTAAAGTGTTGTTTTAGGTTTTTCGGCTAAATATAAATTTAAAACTTGATAATTAACTAATTGACCCTACACGACAGCACATTAGGTTTTTGGCGCCGTTCCGGGGAGTGAAATAATTAAACCTTATTCTTATTAGTATTTCTAACCATTAATTAGTTTTGTTTAGTGTAATCTAATTATTGAAAATTCTATTTGTATTTATTCGCATTGTGTGTTTAAATTGTTTGTTTAAATTCCTGCATTGTTATTCCTGTTCAATACAACGTATTCAGTCCACTGAATATGGCGTATTAGTCCATTTGATCTTTTTTATCATCGCAAGTTGATTACAGGAAAAAATGGACGACCCAAATTTCAACATGGAGGAATACATTAGACTTGAAGAAGAAAAAGCTCGAAGACATGGTCAAACGTTTAATTGGCAAACTGCAACATTCGGGAAAGTTAAAAACTATGAAGATGAGGATGACTGTTTCATCGACTTCGAAACTGAATTCCCAGCCATAGTCTTTGATAATACAACACTCCCTTTCGAGCCTACAGTATGTCCTCCCAACGAAAACAAGGTAGATTTCAAAATATCATTAGAAGAATCTGACGATGAAGATTACACGGTAATTTTTGATAAAAATTCATTTTCGTATAAGAAAATTCCAGTCAATGATTTAAAAATGGATTCGGGAAATGATAATGACAATATACCTTTGCCGCCCAACCCTACTATCGATTATTTTGATGATTTAGACTTCTTTAAAGATTTTGAAAATGAATTTCCAGCAATTGTTTACAATGATGCTCAAAAGTCTAAATCAGATTATTTAACTAAACCAATTTTAAACCTTAAACATATCAATGAATTTAATTTAAATGATGAAACATCATTGTTTGAATATGATAAAGAGAATGTTTTGCGCTTTAATGATCTATTCAACATTATTCGTCCCGATGATTTAAAGTTGGAAAAAGACAATGATGATAATGATATCAATATAATACAGTCTTCAGATGGCAATGAAACTACACCTGGGGCAAATGGGCTTTCTGAAATAAGTCACGATTATATCATTAAAACTTTTGGAAGGGGAGGTTTTGTCATTAGTAAATATTGTGATTTGGAATTGTCACGTAAACAGAATGCTATTCTTTCTCATTATAAATTTGTATGTACCGTTTGGCATCCTGTTCGACCCTAAGCGGTATTACAATGATGGTTCTCATACAAAAATTACGGAGGCCAAGGTACGTTTTTCTTTGTTAAAACTTTGAAAAGTTGGTCTCCATACGGCGTATTTAGGTATACCTATACGCCATATCATTTTAATTTCTGATATGTCGTATCAAACAAATCCCTATACGGCGTATCCAGCGTGGGTATTAAAATCCAGCTAATACGCAGGATCATTTTACACACACACTTTTTACCTCCACAAATATTTTTTTTATCGCGCCCTAAAAACTCAAATCTCAATCTACTTCTTGCTAAATCATCTAGATCTTAACACACGAATCAAGACTAGCAGTAAGTTCAGCAACATGACTCATTAATTGATTACAGGTTTGAAATTCCAAAACCATTGCAAGATGAAGAAAGAAGAAAAAGGTCAAACTTAAAGACTAACTGAAACAAAAGTGCTTCCCGGGAGACAACCCGGTCATTGTAATTGTTTGTAGCATTTTAATTATTTTTTGCACGAGTCTGTCTTCCCAGACACTCTATACGGCGTATCGAACCCCTCTGGATACGGCGTATAGAGATGTCTGGACATTATTAGTTTTTAAAACTTAATATTTAATTTCCTGTAATTTAATTGTTTTTACAGGACCAATACGGCGTATCCTAGAGTTTGGGATACGGCGTATTGATCTCTATACAGTTGTGTGTTTAATTGTTTTCTTGTACCATTGTAGCGAGATAGAAATTGCACTTGTCTTCTAACCTTTTATGCAGGACCTTGCTGAAACTATGATATGACATATTCTGAAAAGGACATGTGTTGAACTTATCCGGGCATGCTGAAGCCCTAGTCAACATACCTTTTGCTCAAGAACTCATCTTGGAGAATTATCATGAGCAAAACATCAGAGAGTTTTCCGTTTTAATTCTATTTCCCTTATTCTTTAATTGTTTTATCTACCCAACGAGGATGTTGTAGAATTTAAGTAGGGGATGGAGAATTAGAACGTACTTGCCTTCTTTTACAAAATAACATGCTACGAGCTTAAAAATAAGCCAAATTTAAAAAAAATTAGCATGACTTTTATAAAAATTACTAGTTACATTACCTAGCACACTATAACCCTTGATACATATTGTGAGAATTAAGCATATTCCGTTTCCAACTATTTACTAAAATTTCCATAAAATTATGAGTGTGCCGGTGATGTAGTGGACTTTAGAACTTGGCCTGGTATATCACTCGAGACCACAATGATTAGTACTATGGATTTAGATGGAGGAACGTGTTTAACTGATAAATTTTTAAGATTAAACCAAATAGCCTACATGTCGTAAAATTAACTAACTACACTGGTTAGTTAAATCCCGTGTAACCCTTGATTAATTTCATTTTTAGAGTAAAATCCCCTAGAACAACCTGTTGAGCCATTCCTTTCTTTTTCTACACCATATTATATGTTTCGTTACACATTTGCACCTTAGCCTTCTGTGCAGTTTAAGACTATTTTAATCAGTGTTGCTAGTTGCTTTCGTGTAATGTTTTGTATTTCCTGTGTCAAAGTGAAATTTTTCTATCTCTGTAATGGTTGGGAAATTACACAATGAATGGGAAAAATATGTAGCTCGTAAGTTTTGCTATTTTTGAGATTATGAATCATGTCCAAAGAAGAAGTGTTACAAGGAAAAAATTATCCGGATGAATTATGATAGTGAAGACGGTGGAATAAAACCAGGATTTATGATGTATTGCAAAAAAAAAGATAAGGAAGAAAAATAGTCGGTTCAAAAAAGTTTATACCGAAGGAATCACTTGGAAGGATCGATTATTTGTTGATACGTTACAAAAATCAACGATGTAAAGTCTTGTAAAAAGTGGCCGATATCACCACTTATTATGTAAAAGTATGTAAAGAGCGGGATGTAAGGAAAGTTGACCGTTAAGGGAACGCCAAATTAGGTTGTCTTTGTCATTTCTATAATCGAGGCATTTGTCTATATCTTCGAGTCTTTGTCATGGAACGGTCAGGGGAAAGTTACTAGCAACCATACCTTATTTGTTGGCTTAATCTATTTGTTTCGTAAATTTTGGTTAACACCTATTTTACTTCCCTTTTGTGACATTCGTCAATTTTTGAGGTCAATAACCGAAAGCAAACAAATGATAATTGACTCTTTTAATTATTTATGGAGTCACTTTTATGTGGTCATACTATTTTAGCGTTTAACGCTTATTTTCCTAGGAACCCAAGTTATACGATCACACCTTTGACCTAACGATCCTAGTTAATGGTCCTAACGACCAACGATATGCTCAAATAACATTATAAAAATGTCAAAACACATGGGAGAACATAATTTAACAAAATCATAAACTATCCCAAAAGTTATGTTTTACGACGTTTTACGTATTTACCGATTGTACCCAATTTATACAAATCAACTTACACCTTTTAATAATACTTACACTATCAAATTTATAAAAAAACATAAAACCCCCCTTTTCCTTGTCTTATGGCCGACCAACCCCACCCTATAACCCAATGGAATTGCATGCAATACCAAAACCATCAATCCTTGTCTCTATATAAACATAATACCATTTACTTCATTTCTAGATCTAGCAAAAACAAAAATTTTCTCCTC
>BQNB010132725.1:0-18579 GCA_026074375.1 Tanacetum coccineum
AATTTTACACTTGTTGAGATTTTTAGGTTTTACAGACTCGGTCAGGAATGAAGTCGCACAGTTGCCAAACGAATGACTTTTGGTGAGAGCAAAAGAATGAGACATAGTAGGTAGTTTTAACTTAAGACTGTATCGACGATATCTCTCCTATGTAACCACAACTTAACTTTATGGATTGTTTTTTAAGACTCTTGCTTGCATCAGGTGCCGTTCTAAAAAAAAAAAGACTCTTGCTTGCATCATATCGTAACTTAAGCAGATAACATCCACCTGTACATACACGGCACAAGGATAATCACCAACGCCCGCTAAGCATCCCGCAGCGGAGCGCGGGTAGGCATACTTGTATATTTATAATCATTAAGGTGATGATAGAGTTAAAGTTTGTGCACATAATATGGTCGCGTACGTTGATCAAACATGTAACGTTTTTCCTGATAAAGAAAGTTCTTATCGAAGCCAAACAAGTTAAAAAGCCACCAAGATTTGGCTTCGATTACCAAACGATTTGCTTAGAGGATTTTATCTAGCTTTCTTAGATTTTTTATTCTCCTGATAAACTTGTTTATTCTAAAACATACCCAACTTGCACTTTCCGCCTGCATGCTATAACGTGAAAACATGGTCTTGATGGTATACTCTTCACTTATTTGGAATTAGTCTCTTCTAAAGACAACTTTATCTTATACTTCCCAAGGGTGCTCATGATCTGAAAACCGGATTGGACCAGACCAAAATGGTCCGGTTCGGTTCGGTCTTCAGTCCAATCCAGTCCAACAAAGCATAATCGCCGGGTTTTTTTAAAACCGAACCGGACCGAAGACCGAATTTAAGGACAAGCATGGACCGAGGACCGGACCAAAATATGTACGGTCCGGTCCGATCGGTCCAGTTTATCTGTCCGATTTGATCGACGGTCCAATATGTTCAGCCCTATCTTGTACAAGATAAGAATCTAAACATATCGCTTCTTTTACATGAGCAATGCCTTTTTTTTAAATAATACTGTTATTGTTGTTTTTTTTTGAACATTGTTATTGTTGTTTAAGGGTGTAATAATCTTGCATCTTTGCTTCTTGTACTTTTCGTGGACATATATTTTACATCATTATGTTTGGGCTTTATTCATGAGGAGTCTTTTAATGGAAGTTGGTGCGTAATTTTGTTAATCACCCAAATATGTTTATCATTTTCTCGTTTCTTTTTTGGATGACAGGAGATGTAAAAGAAGCGCAAAATGACACCTGGTATGCACCATCATATAGAAGTTTCTAATGTACTTTGTATCATACATTTTTAAAAAAATTACACGTTTCGTCCTTATGGTTTATACCAAATAACAAGTTTAATCTCTATTTCATTTTAAGTACACCAATTGTTCCTAATTTTGAAAATTGTAACCCCGACAGTCTTTATTTTGGATGGTTGTTAACTTTTTTCGTTAATTCTTAAATTGGTGAGGGTAGTTTTATCTTTTCATTTCCGGTTCTAATATTAAAAGTGAAAAAGTAGCCCATTATTACCGGTTGACTTAATCTTCATTATCTTTCATTTTTAACAATCGGGTTACCACCATCTTGTTTTTCTAATCTTTTCATCAACCATTAAAAGGAAACAAGTAGATAATACATTACAAAATCATTTCCTCCTACATTTAACTAAAAACCAACAAAACCCAGTTACATATTTCGCCCAACTATAGTAGTTATAAGGTGGTTGCAACTGAGATGATGGTGGCAACGAGCTAGGAAATATATTCCAGTAATGTGCTTCAGTGTGGTGGTGGCGTCGGTGGTGTTGAGGTGGTCTTGTCCGGCGACAGTGGCGTCAACGGCTGCACATGGCGAGATGAGATGTAGATGAATGAAGATGAGAATGAACACTTTGTGAGTATGGAAGTAACATGATGATGTATGAAGATGAGAATGCACATCTTTAGATCTGGGATTTTTTAGATCTAGATCTATGTATGTCGAATAGATGTAGATGAATGAAGAATTTTTTTTTTTCAAGAATAAATGCTTTTTTGTGTATTTGGGTTTATTTATATTCACGAGGTGGTATCAAATGAATATTATTGCAGGTGATGATTTCTATCTACATCTATTATCAACAAAAAATTGGGTTTCTATATGACTGGTGTATCGTATAGGGATGATGGTGATTTATATTGATTTGCTTACCGGACTTTCCATATTGTTTACTAAAGAAAGATGGGGCGCGTACAATAGGGGTCACAACACAGAAATCAATACTACGTATCAAGGCTGTCAAGATCGCGATCCTACCTGGGATCGTTTTTGTTTTTGCAAGATCGAGATCGTAAGATCGGATCGAGATCGAAAGATCCTACCAATTTATCATGTTCTGTAAGAAACGAATAAACGAGTCAAATTATTTTTATTTCTACTCATCATCAAATATAAATTTATATAATATCCTCTTGAAAATGTCAAAGTTCAAATTTAATATACCAAAGTAAAAGTAAAACACAAAAAGTCAAATTTCAATCGTCACATTCACGATTTAGCGGAATAAAATTATATAACATGCGTAATAAACGTCTCAAAACAAAGTACTTCACTAGTATCACTACAATTAAGTTATTTGAATTAAAACTTAAAGGTTAATAGTTAAAAGTTAAAACTATGAAAAGGTAAAAGAAAAAACAACAATTACCTGTAATAATTTTTTTGCTTAAGGTAACTAGAACATGAGAAGAAGAACCCTAATTTGTTTCATGTAATTTCTATTTAAGGAAAGTAGATAATTAGGTTTATTGATTAAAAAATATAGGAATGAAACGTCAATGCTTGTTACTGAGATCAGCGGACTCGTATTGTTCTTTTTTGGGCCTAAAAAAAGTAATGGGCTAGTCAATAAGTTAGTAACTTGGTAACTTGGTAAACTCGTATCGACACGCGATCCTACGATCTTATGCGCGAGTTTACGATCCTACTTGCGATCCTACCTCTGATGCGATCCTACACCGATCCTACACGATTTTATCGTGTAAACTCGCTAGTTTGACAGCCTTGCTACGTATAGTGATTTGGAGATCAAAATGTTTTAAAGAAAAAGATTGGTGGTATTATAGAATATGTTTTGCAGGAATGGATCTGGGTTTGTTTTGTTTAAAGATTTTAAAGGATACGGGTTTTGTCAATTTTGTTTTTATTGGTTTGTGAATGATTATAGAATACTTGGGAAAAAGAACAAGGATGTGGTTTCTATGTTAGATAATGGTGGCCGGCATTTGATGGTTGCCGAAATCTATTGGTGAAGATAAGAAAATTTTAGTGTTTTTGATATTTAGTAATTTTGTTTTATCATTTTGCGAAAAATCAAAAATATGTGACTGGTAGAGTGAAAACATGATTTTTGTGATGTGTGTTTTTGATTTTGTAAATAATATGTAATGAGGAGATGGCGGATCTGGTGGTGGTGAGGGGGGAGGGAGGCGGTGAGAGCAATGGTAGAGGTTGAGGAGATGGCGGATCGTCATGGTTAGGTACGGTGTCTGGTTGGTTTTGGATGATAGAGATCGAAAGAAAAAAAGTGTTTGGTTTAATAAGTGTTTAGTGGGTTGGTGGGTTTAAAATTGAAATTGGTGAAACGAAAAAGACGCAAATACCCCTCCACTAAATAGACTTAACGAAAAAAGTTAATAACCATCCAAAATAGAGACCGTCGGGGTTATAACTTTTAAAATTAGAAACGATTGATGTACTTAAAATGAAATAAGGACTAAACTTGTTATTTGGTATAAACCATAGGGACGAAACGTATAATTTTTTCTATATTTTATCTTCCATAAAATGATTATAGTTACATCAGTCATGTTTTATCAACCCATATTTTAGACTAGAAGTAATGGTCACTGAGTCTTACTATTCACCTTTATGTCATTTTAGCTTTCTTTCTCCTCTCATCATGTCTCATCATTCAAGTGTTTTGGTCACCACACTTCAACTTTCATTAAGGGTGATCACATTCCAAAAATAAGACCGGACCGGACCAGACAGAAACCGAATTTGTCCAAAACGTCGGACCGAGGACCGGACCGAAATGGTCCGGTCGTCTCCAACAAATGCATAATCGCACGAGATTTTTGTAAGACAGGACCGAGACCGAATTTAAGGACCAGCCTGGACCGAGGACCTGGCAGCAATATGTTCTCTCCGGTCCCTGATCGTTCGGTTCGTCCGGTTTGGTCTGTCCGATCCATCTACGAAGACCAATACATCTAAGCCCTACCTGTCAATAGCCCATTCTTTTTTATTTAATTACTTTTATTCATAAAATAAAAACGTAAATATCAATGTAATAAACGTAAACGTACGAAAGTAAAAACGTAGAACGTACGAAATTAAAAACTTTTATTCATAAATTAAAAACAATACATAGATAACTAAAAACTTAAACGTACGAAATTAAAAACAATACATAGATAGATTAAAACCTAAACGCACTAAATAATAAACGTAAACTAAAATGGCAAATTCCACTTCGCCTTGATCTCTGCCCTTAGTGCTTCCATATGCGTTAGTGCATCCCTAGTCAAGTGATCATATGGCTGCATATAGAACCTTAGGTCTTTTTGACGTTGTCTATATTCCTGCATTTCAATCTCTCGTTCATAACATTCCACCTCCCTCCTTTTGATCTCCAAAAAAGTTGTGCGTTCTTCTTTCTTCAATTCCATGGCAGTTTCGTTTTAGGTTGCCAACTCAGAGAGCATCAACCTAGCCAATGCTTCGTCATTCATACTTGTTGACGATCCTGATGACCCCGCCACTTTCTTCTTCATGCCTTTCGTCATGTCCTTGCCAATTGGTCGTGGAAGCACCTGCACGTCATCTTCATCGTCATCTCCAGCATCGACATTTAGATTAAAAATAGCATCCCCAGACTCCGTGTTGAACGAACTAGACCCATATGTTTTGCTTCTCTTGGCAACATTTGGGTTTGTTAAAAACTTTGGAACTTCTTAATTCAACAATTTCGGACTGTGCTTAAAACCTCCCAACAATGACGAAGTGTAAACGGTACTCCGAATTCAGCTTCTTAGTCAAAAAGTGCCTTATTGAAGTAGTCTTCGCCTTCGGATCCACTCGACTGCACCCTACGCATAACATTAGCGTGCACTCCACAAAACCGAGCTACGCTCGAGGGAACCGTCTTCCATTTCCCGTTGACCATATCATACGTTTGACGACCGAGTTGCTTTGTTTTATTGCGTAGGTACTCTAACACCTCACTCCAAAATCCATCCGTTTTCCTTGCTTTACCTTTGGCACTATTTTTAGATACGTGAACCCAACCTTTACACAAGCAATTTCTTCCTCATTTGTCCATGTAGTGCACCGAGGTGCGTCCTCGTTTTGACCATCAGCCATCGTCTTTTTGGCGTCTTCTAAACGGCTTTGGTGCCGTTTGTGGGGCCGTGACTAAAATGGGAGATTCCTCACAAGCGGTGTTTTCGTACATATCTTCCGAATATTGAGGTGAGTACATATCTTTGGATGGAAATACATGAATGGGAGACATGAGTTGTTCTGTATGTCGTTGTGACGACGAACCACCAATATGGGTTTGTGAAACGTAGTTGATGTTATCAAATGGGAACGTGTTTGGTTGTGAGTGGAATATGTTAAACACGTTTGTTTGTGAATATTGGCTAAACGCGTATGGGTTTTGGTATGATTCCGATGCCGGGTTTCGGTAAGGTTGGTTAAAATTGTATGGTTGTGGCTGAAATAAGTTCATTTGTGGGTTCGGTGATGGATTTCCAAGAACAAACGTGCCGTCGGGTGTTGGTGGAGAGTTCTGGTAGTTCGGCGTTGACATTGTTTGGTGTTTCGAGGAGTCTTTACTTGAGACATTTTTGTAAAAGTAAAAATAAGTAGTAAAGTTGAGAGAATGTATATAAAATGAGGAAATTGTGTTTAAAAAATAGTAAAGATATGGGTATTTATAAGTAAAAAATGGATAGTTTGATTTTTTTTTATAAAACTAATGATCGAATATTTAAGTTTAAACAAGAGGGGCCTACGATTTTAGCATGCTCACGCTAGGTGAGAGTCTCACCACTCTACCGTCTTTTTCATACTCCGGGGCTAGTGGGATTGATGTTTTAGGTTCTCGTACGCGCGACAGAGCCACTCTCGGAGTGGATTGTCACGCCTCACTCCAACAAGTGTTAAAGAATCTGATGGATTTTTGTCACACAAGTCTGAAGTTGACTTAATTCTTTGAATCATAACTAACAAAACACACTAAATTAAGTTATGAGATAGTCGTTTTGTTTTTTACAAAGCCTGATGTCCTAATCCAAATCCAAATTATTTTAGGTGAACATCTAAGAGAATACCTTTGGTACCGATTGGATGTGATACTGAAAGTATACAAATATCCTAACAGCAGGTGTAGTGTCTTTTCCAAAAAATACAGTTGTTCGGTCGTTATGTGGGGGAAATTACCAAAAATATACCAAATACCGATATTTTTATTATTTTCCCAAACCCCATTCACATCCATATACAAACATAAACAAATTAACCATAATGCGATCAACACTTCATCACAAGTTTTCACTATTTTACATAAATACAATGAGACTGTGCAGTACAATCAACCATTCATCATCATCAAATAATTAGAATAAGTAACTTATGATTTAATGTTTTAACACTTATTCATCATTCAGTTGTATGTTATGTAATATATTTGTTATTTATATGGTTTTAGTATGATAATAAATATTGATGATACCGAGTTGGCTGGTGTTAATAATGTACCAATTGTTGGCGAATTACCATTTAAATTTGTTGAGCTTGAAGCCTTTATTGAATACTCTAATGCTATGAATGGTAAGTTCAAATTGCCTTCAAGACATGAGCTCGGTATCACTCGCATTTGTTTTTTTCCTTACTGTGTGTCTTGAAGGAAAGAAAAAGACGTTGTTGCAACAGATTCCGAGCTTGTGTCGTGAAGGTAATTTAAACTCAGCCATCATAGCATTAGAGTATTCAATAAAGGCGTCATGCTCAACAATATTGGTGATTCGGCGACAACAAAGAAGTCTAATAAAGTTTTTTTAATCCTAGCCTTATCATGTTTCCAAACTTGGACACTACTACCTTGACCATTAGGTTCTTTTGTAAAAACTAAGTTACTATGAAACAATGTGATTTAGAGATCAATGAATAAATGAAAACCACAATTACAATGGCAACAAAACTATTAGGAATCTATAGAAAAGAATCAAGATTCAAAAATGGATTTGTTGTTAGTTTATTGAATTGTTAATAAATGATATGAAAGACAAGAGATAAGAGTTAGAAAGATCAAACTACAACTCAAGAGTGGTTAGGTAACGAAGCACCTCTTCGTCCTACTCCACTCTCCGAGCACCAAACTTGAGAGTTCTCTTCACTATGTAACAACTCCTTTTGGCGGAGAAAAACCGTACTACAAACTAAGCTTTCACGATTTTCGACACTAAGCCAATTATGAGTTCTAAACCTAGCCTCAGACCAATCTAACATACTTTGAATTTTGAGGACAAAAATAACTAACGCATACTTCAAAAAATTCATACTTACTTCACTACACACTTTCTTTACTTTCACTTCACTTCACAACTTCACTACGCTTCACAACTTCACTAGCTTCACTACTCCATTTTACGCTTTCACAAATTTCATACACCTTAGACCATACTACGATCACACCAATCTAACACTACTTCCAAAGATCGCCACTATCTAACTATACTTACAGTGATCACCACAATCTACCTATTACACACAACTACAATACACACCTTCACAATATACACAAATGATTTACAAGATATACTACACCTTCATAATAACAAAAACTACAATACTTCTTGATTTTATGATAAAAAATATTTTTCTCTTGCACTTGAGGAATTAAGCTTGGATCACTTGAAAATAAAAGCTTAAGATTAAATGATCAAAGGATTGTAAGAGATGTGTGGACTGATTTTAGATAGAAAAGAATGAGTGCCGTATTTATAGGCAAACCGGGAAGACTTTTTGTCTGGTCGGTCCCCTTAATTAGGGTGCCGACCCCCTTATAATTAAGGGGACCGCCCTTATATTTAAGGGGGTCGGCCAGGCCAGGACGCTCCCTTTTTTGTTTTTTCTAGGAGAGGTGTGTTCTGAAACATTTCTAGCCGTTTTTAGGTAGAAAATTTTAATTCAAAATATTTATTTGAATAAAACATTTCTTTTAAATCTAAAAATATTTTGTAAAAGTTATAAAAATATTTGTGACATTTTTATAAAAAAATATGAGGTTAAATAAAAATTCTTTTTATCATAAAATGCATTAAGCATTTATTTATTCATACCTTTAAGTGATTAAACTTTCGAAATAAAAATCTACTACTAATTACTTGTTTACAAATAATTTTCCATTAATCGTTTTTATATTTTGTGATTATCAAAACGTAGAGAGGTCGAAAAATATTAATAACGTTTTTGGGCATTATTTCTATCAACAATCTCCCCCTTTTTGATGATTACAAAATCTAAACTCATTAAATGTAAAATTATTTTTAAACAAGTATTTAGTGAGTTTTATTTCCATTTCTCCCCCTTTTTGTAGAATCAAAAAGGCTTCGTCAATGAATATGTGAAAAGTTGACGGGATAAACGCTCCCCTTTGATGTGTACTCTCCCTCGTTCGAGGGCACCAAAGAATCGAGCTATGGTAACTTTGCTACAAAAACAAGTTAGAGGAACAACACCAATGTTTTTAACAATTAGCAAAGAAAGGAAAAATACTAAAGATCAACCAAAAGAAAAAAATATGAATACTTAAAAGCATAATACTAAAGATCATTCATTAAACACAATCATGCATACATCAAATTTAAATAATATGCTTGAAGCATATTGAGACAACATTCATAAAATTAAACTACAAATGTCCTAATATTCCTAGAATTCGATAGGACTTGCTTGTAAATGGTTTCGTTGAAAATTATTTGAAACATGAGAAACTAAACATAGAGTATGTTTAGTTTGGAGAGATTGATGGTGTTGGAGTGTTTGGAAAGGGAGGTTGTGAAAGCATGTGTTCTATGTAAGAAAACATGTATTAGAGTTCATCTCTTAATCCAAAAATGAGAGTACGGTTGTGAATGCAACAGAAGCATAAATCTTCATGAGCTTCAAGAAGGTTTCAAGGAATGGGATGACCAAAGAGAGGTGAAGAGGGTGATGGAGTATTAAATTAAACATCAAGTGGAGTAATTGATGAAAGGGTGAGAGTGATGTCCATTGATCCACTTTCTTGAATTAGAGGTGATGGATAAACTCTTAGAGGAGGAGATGTTGGTGAGTTCAAGTAACCATTGGTTGATGGTGATGTGGAGGAAGTTGGTTATGTAGGTATGTAGTCAATGGAGGAGGAAGAAGTATCTTTAGTTGATGGTGTTTTTGAAGGTGCACTTGGAGCACTAGGTGATGGGAGTTGATGTTTTGGTGATGGGGTTTTAGTATCATATTGAGTTAAATCCACAAACAATTGTTTTGGTGGAATGATGTTGACTTTTGGTCTTTTGGAAGCTTTGGAAATGGAAGCTCTAGTGGATGCCATGGAGGTTTATGGTGGTTGATAATGGATGTAGAAGATGATGAAGTGGTGGTAAACATTTGGTAGGAATTTATTGGAAGAGAATGATGTGAAAATGGAATGGATTTGAATTAGTTTAAGGATTTCTAAAATATGTTTGAGTTTTCTGGGTAAGGATAGCCGAGGCTAGGTAAAAGAGAGTCAAAAAGCAGAAAGAAACAGTAAAACCCATGAACTGTATGGCCAGCCCCCTTATTTATGGTGCCGACCCCCTTATCTTTAAGGGGACCGCCCTTATGAATTAAGGGGGCCGCCTATCTGATGCTTTTCAGACGACCTAAAATTTAATTTTTGTAAAAATTTTGTGGGAAAGGTTGTGTGTTGATGGTCAATTTGTAGCAAGTCCTATGTGAACATATATATGCATGAAACCAAGTATATCATGTATGCATGCAATTACCAAAAAAAATATAAGAGATAAAGATAAACATTAAGAACATACTAATAGCACATAGTAATTAGAGGTTCTAAGTAAGCCAAATAAGTTCACATACTTCCGACCAAGTCGGGTTGTCATCACATAAGTAATTAAACATAAACATATGTTCACATAAAGTCCTAAACAAATTATTCTACCGAGCTAATCACCACTCAACATATTCATTTCTTTTTCTTGCCGAAGACTCCTCGCAATACCTTGCCAAATGATTAAATCCACCTCTAAGTTCCTTATGCATTTGTTGTGTTTGATTGAGCAAGTCAGTTTGACACTCGAAGAGAAGATCATCATCTTGTTAAGAAGAAGTGGGAATGTCGTATCGTTGGTAATTAAGTGGTTGAAGAGAATTTAGATAGGTGTATGGGGAATGGGGGTACTAGTACGAGAAGCCCCAACATCCTGATACAATCATCTCCATTGGATGACATGAAGATCCACGGTATGAATGAGACGATGTCGATAGAGATGGAGTGACGGCTATGCCTACGATCACTGTTGGGGTTTTTGGATTTTATTAGAGCAATAAGACGCAGAAGACACGATCAAACAACCATTGTAAATGACATTGTCGAGATGAGGGTAGTGTTTTATGACATATCAAAAGAGACGTGTCAAGAACATACCATAAGGAAGATTTGCAGTTGGATTAGATCGAGCACATTCAATTCTTTTAACAAAGAAGTAAGGCACGATCGGATTGTTGTTTTTTTTTTTTTTCGGCAACAATTATTGAATTGCTGGTCATGTGGATATGTTTTGATGTATATTTGTCAATTACAACATGTGAGCGAGAACAAGCCTGAACATGGTCCCGGTTTGCCATCCCAGTCCGAACACATTCTCACGAATGAGTTCTTCCCAACGTCTCATGTCTTGTCTTAATTCTTTGGTAAGAATTTGATTAGGAGTGAGAACGACATTTTGGCTTTTGATGACTCGATTTAACTCGACACGTTCTAATTGGAGAAATCGATGAATATCGTCGGGAATAGGAAGATAGGTGTGATATGGTCCCTTGGTTTCTTGGGAGTATGCAAGATCCCATTCGTTTGTGAAAACCGCTTGACCATTGTATGGAATTCTGAGAATTTGACCGAATTGTGAGAGTGAGAGAGTGATGAATTCATGTTGGATCATGAATGAGATTAGGAGATAGTCGTGCTCATCGGTTTGGACTTTGACTTGACTATAAAAGTCTAGAATGAATCGAGGAACGATTGGCTCATTGATTTCGAAAAGACAATTGAAGCGAATATTGGTGAACATTTGCTCAATGCTATTAGATTTGAAGTAGAGTTGATCCACGACTCGACCCTCGTGAATGCAACGGTTTTTGATTGGTTTATAGAATCGAGCAAGGACGGGAGAGAATCCGGGTATTTCAGATACTTTAGGGATATAGGATTTAGTGCGGGAGGTATCACCAACGGTTGCTCGAGGCATGTTTATCACCTAAAAAAGACAACAACAAAATAAAATATTACTACAAGTATATAAAAAACAATTTGAAAACGACATATGTGGGACAAGATTACTTCGACTCTAAAAATAAAAACCTAAAAAGTAATCCATACGTTCCCTAATTTATTTTTGACTCAATCTAGAGTGTCGAAAAGAACATATATTGAACTATATATTTCGACATCTAATGTAATCTTCTCAAGTATTGTGATTTAATAAGTAGGGTGTAGATTATTTTTATGTTAGATTAAATTTCTAGAAAATGATCCAAACGCTCCTTTATCAACACAAGACTTGACTAAGATCGTCAAAACATATACATTAAGTTGTATATTTTGCCGACTAAAGTGAGTTCATTACGTATGACTTGACGAAAATGAAATGGTGTTTATTTTGACTCAATACTATGCTCTAAAACGTTAAACCAAACGCCCCTTTATGTTATAGTTTTTATTAAATGTATCAATATATATATATGAATTATATATCCTGATGACTTATAAAAGTTATTTATGTGTTTATACATGTGACTAAAATATAGTGATGGTAATTTCGACTCCAGACTATAATCCTAGGATATGAACTAAACACCCTTTTATTTTTATAAAATTTCACCCATTGATTCGAAAAGTATATATTGAGTATTTAAGCTTTGATGATCAAAATATGATTACTTTTAGCATGTTTTTGGCATGAATCAACAACGTACAAGTTCTTGTTTGAAATTTTCTAGTTTTAAAAAAAAATTCGAAAATGTATGTAAATTTTTCGAAACAATTTTTTTTTAGTGATTCATTCCTATTGAAGATTTTGAATTCCTATTACTACGGGAATCATAGTAGTTATGAATTACATAGACCTAATCACAAAAATATAAGACACAAAAATTGAAAAATACCCAATTTTGATTAAGAGCAAAATTGAATGAAATTGAAAGAGAAAAGTATGGTGATCTTACAATAGATGTTGTTAATCACGTTGTAGGTGTTTGCCTCTCGCAAAATTAGATGGATTTTGAGTTTGGGATTGAATTTTGAAGTGTTTGAGTGTGTGTGTGTGTCCGTCACAGCAGTAGCAGGAAGAAGGGAGGAGTGAAAATGGTGTGTTTGGTAATGGGTTTTGCAGAAAACTGGTCTGTTTGGCGAATAAAATAGCCGGTCCCCTTAAAGATAAAGGGCCCGCCCATTTTAACAAGGCCGGACCCCTTAAAATTAAGGGGGGCGCCTATCTGACGACCAAATTTTTCTTGGTTTTTTAATTTTGACTAGTTTTGTCAATATACAATTATCAAAATACGTCGAGAGCTACTAGTAATATTATTTTAGATTATCTAATATCTTCAAAGACAATTAGTATATTCGATTTGAGATGAGACGAGAATGGATAGCGAAGATAATGAAATAATAAGACGTAGTTGAAAATTTCAACAAGTTGATTCCGATAGACGTGGATGATGGTTGACACGGATCCGAGGCGATCGTCGAGTTCGAAGGGAGTTTGTTTCATCCATAGTGTGTCTATGATCTTCATGCGACTGGTATGCGTTTAATTACACATACCATTCACCATTAAAATAAAACTTAAATGACCAAAAACATACCCAAAAATACATTGTATTTGTATGTTTTACTTATATTGTGCAGGAAACGGATATCCGACAAAAGGATGAAAAATCAAGCAAAAACAAACAAAACCAAGCACGGAATGGAAAAGCATGGAAAAGACAAAGTCAAATCGAAGCCAAATCAACAAAAGTCAAAGCCAAAGTCAACCCCGGGGTGTGTCAATGGAGAAAACAGCAAAAACCGATCTCAGAAGCCAAAACTGCCAAAAGTGGGCCCACCTGTACCCACCTAGTGGGCCCAGGTGAACCCACTTTCATCACAAAACCCTAAAACCCCAAATAAAACTTTGAGGGTGCAAATCTGCCAATCCCTCATAGTTTTAAGCCCAAAGGACCACACATAATATACCTCAATAAACTTTGGGGGGCATTCCTGCCAATCCCCAAAGTTATAACATCACAAGGACAAGAGTGTAACACTCATAATAACCTAACAAGGATCAAATCTTGCCAAGTCCAAATTTATTACACCACAAGACTTTGTGTAATAAACATAATACACAATCAAGGGCCAAACTGCAATTCACCAAAATTCTCCTTGTCCCAAAACAAAATTACCGCCAATTTTAAAACCCGCACTGTTCACTGGCATCCCTGACCCCCTCTCCTCGACACGGGAGGTGTACACCAATACCAAAACGCGCACCTTCACTCACCCCACACCCCACATGGGCTCTTGCCACTTTGGCAATCCCTGAAAACCCTATTGGCTTATGAAAACGAAACAAGGGATCAATGGCTAAGATCACAAGCTTGGGCTCTACTCAAATCCAAGGGCCAAAATGCATTCTTGGTTCCCCTCACACAACAAAGACACCCTAGTGTCTGCCTTAGCAAACAAGCACAACTAGAAGACGACAGATTGAAGAGAGGGCAAGAACCTTTTTTATATAAATTAGGCATTGTAAGCCCATGGGGGATCTATCTAGTTAGTTTTTACTTAGTTAATTTTTATCAGTATTTTAGAGTGATAGTTAATTTGTAACTCCTTTTTTTATTAATGAAATTTTAGTTCTCAAGTTTTTCCTTGCCTTTTTAAAGTTTATACAATCAAATATTTTATAATCACAAGTTAATTCTATAAGTCTCTTAAGTTTATATAGTCTGTTTTAAACTTATTTAAAGCTTTTGCCCAAAAGTTTGATAGCTAACTGTTTCATGGAGTCAAGAGTTTGGAATTTGAGCTTAATGGATGATAAGCTGAGCAAAGGATGAGCTTATGGGTGCTTAGATTTGCTTATTTATAAGTTGGGTAGGATTTAGAGCTTATTATGGCACTTTAATCCCTGTTTAGAGCAAGGGATTTGGTAAGTCTTCATTTTCATATTTTTCTCATTTTACTGTAGCATTGCTTATTGTAGCTTATCTCTGCTTATTTGAGCTTATTACTGCTTATTTATGATGCCTAGTGCTTATTATGCTTGTTTTATAGTGTAGGAATCATTTGTGCAAGTTTTGTTGTTAACTGTCTTAAATAGCTTAATATAGTGCTTATCTGTTAGCTTATTTAGTGCTTATTGCTTTTTTAAATGTGCTTATAATTTGCTAAATATTATTGAGTTATTTTTTGGATGTATTTTTTTATTTTTGTTTAATTTCTGTTTTTCAAAAACATTGCTTAAATCTTTAGGAATTAGTGTAAAATTTGGTTTTTCATACTTAAAGGGGTGTTTGGGATAAGTGCTGAAATGGGTCATTTGGGAATAAAAACCATTTGGGTCACTTTTGGTAGTTTTAACAAGCCATCTTGAGTTAATTTGAATCTGTTTTTCACATCCTTTAAGTTTTTAAAGTTGTTTTTCAAGATTTCTAAAAGCTCCTTCAAAACTGATTTGTAAAAATCAGTTGACTTAGTCTTTTTGATTAAGCCTTGTTTAACAGTCTTTTAAGCTTGTAGTTGTGATGTTATTAATGGCCAAATGCAGTTACCTAAGTTTGTTTTAAGATTACTTTGCAATTTTTAGACTTTGACATTCTACTTGGTCAAGTGGTTTTAGTTAAAAACTGTCCCTCTTTCAAAACCATTTATCAGATGTTAGATGTTGTTTTTAGCTTGTGAAAAGTTGAGCACAAGCTCATTTTAAGCTACACTCCACCTGTTTTTAGCTAACTTTTGATTTTAAGTTCATTTTATAGCTTATTTTTGAGTTCACTTATGCCCCTTGAAAACTGTCAAGTAGCCTCCCCTGGTGCTAAATGCTATTTTCACATCTTCTTTTTGTTGTTTGTCTTTGATCAAAACTTTAGTTTCTTTGCTTTTCTAGAAAGCCAATAAGCCCCTCTACAAGCCCTTTAAGCCATTTAGCTTAAGTCCCCCTCTAAGTGCTTATTTTTAAGCTCAAAGTGAGCCTTTTTAGCTGTTTGGCCTGCTCATTCAGGCTTATAGCTTATTTTTAGTTTCCTGGCTTATTGGCTTAATCTTTTAGCTTATTTCTGTTTGTTTCTGGCTTATTAGGTTAGATAGCTTATTTTTCTTAGTTTCATTATTTAGCTAGCTTATTTGCCCTTCAAATGCTTAACAGTTTAGCACCTTGTAGGACTTAGTGAAAAAGTGCTAAACTGTCCTTTCTTTTGCTTATTTTTCGTGCTTATTTCTAAGTTACAAATTTTTTTCCTTTTTTAAAGTTGCTTATTTTTAGTCTTTTCAAAAAGTTGTAAAAAAATAAGGAATAAAAGCGTTGGGATTAGGGGAGACCCCGAGTGAGCAAGACTCGAACTCGGGACCTCACCCATATCAACCAACACTTTTATAACAACACCTCTACCGCTGTGCTACAATAGCTCATCCGGTAGAGGTTTGTTAAGTTAAATATATAAACCCATTTTGCCTTATAAGCCCTCAGCCACCATTTAGCTTATAAACAGCTTATTAATAAGCTGTTTTTCCAATTTTAGATTTTTCTTAGGATCTTTGTAGTGTAACTTATTTTCCCTAAATTTTTCATAATTTTTCATAATCGTTTACTATTTCAATACACCACGAAATCTTCCGTTCCCTCGGGCAACGCTAAGATCGGTGCACTACACAACTTCCGCTTTAATATCTAACAAGCTTCTTCTTCTTCTTCTCCCCACTCGTGTTTCTTATTTTTCTGAGTCAACTTAGTTAGTGGCTTAGAAATCAAATAAAAACCTTTAATAAACCTCCTATAATATCCAACCAATCCAAGAAATTGCCTCACCTCTGTTGGCGTCGTCGGTGCAGCCCAACTCTTAATGGCTTCGATCTTGGCAGGATCAACATGAACACCACTACGATCAATCACATGACCTAGAAATTGTACTAAATCTAGCCAAAAATCACACTTTGAAAACTTGGGGTACAATGTCTCTTTCTTAAGCAACTCTAGAATAATCTTCAAATTCTTTTCATGCTCTTCTTCGTCCTTGGATTAAACCAAAATATCATCGATGAACATTATGACGAACGTATCAAGATATGGCTTGCATACTCGGTTCATCGAGTCCATAAACACAGCAGGCGCATTAGTCAATCCAAACAGCATCACTTGAAACTCAAAGTGACCATACCGAGTTCTAAATGCAGTAATTGGAATGTCCTCTTCTTTAATGCGTAACTCGTGATATCCTGATCGCAGATTGCTCTTAGAATACACGCTCGAACCTTGCAGTTGGTCAAATAAATTGTCGATTCTTAAGAGAGGATGATTCGTAATTTTACATACATATAAAATAATATACTTATAGAGAAATTAAGGAAATCCCCAAGTAACCCTTGGACAATTCCACTCACAAAGATATATTTATAGAATACGTATTAAACCGGGTAAGTATGATCACCCGGGTCGTTTCCCCAATGACTAGTGAAATTGAAACCACGTTTTACGTTCGGATCCTGATTTGAATGGAACAAAGATATTTTGGATAAGCTATTACTACTTAATTAAAAAGCAACAAATAAAAACAATTAAACAAGTAGATAAATTTTAAATCCCTAAAAATGTAAACTAAAATTTTGCTAAATAAAGAAAAATTGCCGAAAACTATTAAAAATAAAAGCCCTAATTTTTATCCTTTTATAAAAGTTTAATTGAACTAATTAAAACTTAACCCTAATTATTAATTAAAACTTAATAAACTAGTTAAAAACTTACTAATGATGTAAAAAGAAAAAGGACTAACGGGGGAACTAACAAACTAACGGAGGGACTAACTGAAAAACAATTAAATTGAAAAGTTACAATTCCTACCCTAAGAATATACCCCGACAACAAACTAAGTCCCGAATTAAGGTGAAATTTGAAAAGTGCTTATTATGAAAAACTCAAAGAAGCAAAGTTGTAAAGGAAGACAGGGGGAACAACTTTAACAAAAGCACTATAGTCTGAAACTCAAAGATAAGCTCTAAAAAGAGCTTATTAATAAGCTGTTACAGAAAGGAGGGCTTAACCCTTGGTTTTAGAAAATAAGCTATAAAAAACTCAAAACTAGATCAAAATGAAAAAGGAAAGAAGTTCTAAAGAGCTTATGATATGCTTAATCTATAAATGAAAAGAAACTAAAGCTTAAACTACTTTTATGCTACTGAAATTGATCATTAAGTAAGCAAACTCAGGAAATAAGCAAAGAAACACAAACTTCAAATAAGCTAGAGAACTAAATAAGCTGAACTAGACTTTGAAACTTAAAAGACAACTTAAACTACTTATTATCCATCTAAATAAGCTATAAAATCTAGACTTATAAGCTAATTTAACAAATTTAAATCCTAAAGATTCTAAGTACTGTTTTTGGAGTTTTCAGGTTTTTATGACTTTTGACAGCTAAATTAAACTAAGTAAATAAGCTAGAAATTGCAAATAAAGACTTAAAATGTATTAAGCTCTATGAAAACTTAAATTCTACTGAATTTGATAAGCTAAATCCTAAAATTACTTATCTGAATTAAGCTAAGAACACGGCAGTACTAACTTGGGTTAGTACTGCTAGTGTAAAAAATTCAGCAGTACTTTCACTTGAAAGTACTGCTGGTGCAATTTTGACTTTTAAAAAAAACTAAATAAGCAATGAAATAAGCTAGAAAATGAAAACTAAATCTAAATAAGCTGAAACTAAACTTAATTCTACTGAGATTAAAGCTAACAGTACTAACTTATGAAAGTACTGGTAGTGCAAAGGGTTAGCAGTACTAACTTAGGTTAGTACTGTTAGTGTAATTTTGAGATTGCACTAAACCAAACACCCTTTTACCATTTTGACAGGACTGAGAGAAGCTTTTTAAGAGAAATTTAATGAACAAGCACTAAATACCAGATAAAAACTAGCTTAAAACTAACTTAACAATCATGATTAAACAACTAAATAAGCTTTAATCTAAGATCTAAACTATCTAAACTAATATTTTTGGATTTTATGAATTTTT
>BQNB010132726.1:0-16378 GCA_026074375.1 Tanacetum coccineum
AGAAATCACATGTGATTTTTCGAATCACGTGTGATTTTTTCTGGGCGGAAATTTAAAAAAAATTCGTCGAAAGTATATAAAAGTGCTCAAGTGTATGTCTATAGAAAGATAATTTAATTCTCTTCGCGATGGTATAATTAAATTTACGTCAAAAAAAATACACCATCGCGACGAGTATTTTTTTATCTTTCTATATGGGGCACTTCTATATACTTTCGACGATTTTTTTTTCCGAATTTTTTTTTTTCAGTCAGGTCTGAAAAAATCATATGTGATTTGTATCACAATCACATGTGATTTCGTAAAATCACATGTGATTTTTTCAGACGTGACAGAAAAAAATAATCGAAAAAAAAAATTCGTCGAAAATATATAGAAGTGCCCCTCTATAGAAAGATGATTTAATTCTCGTCGCGATGGTATGTTTCATCACTACAACATTTGCCATATTCCCCAGCGACAAATCCGGGGTATCCCGGGCGACTTGTCGCTGGGGATACGTTTCCCGGGCGACATGTCGCCCGGGATAAGTGGAACGGAAAAGCTCGAATGGGATTCCTTCCCGGGCGACATTCCCGGGCGACATCGCCGGGCCCACATAGTTTCAGTCAAACAATTAAGTGCCACGGTGGAAGGTTTTCCCGGGCGACATGTCGCCCGGGATACGAAAATTAATTAATTAATTAGTCATAATCCCGGGCGACATGTCGCCCGGGAAAATGTTAAAATAATTTTATTAAATAAATTATTAATAGGAATCCCGGGCGACATGTCGCCCGGGAATAATTTTAAAATAAGTTTATTAAATAAATTATTAATGTGAATCCCGGGCGACATGTCGCCCGGGAAAGATTTTAAATATATATTTTTTAATATTTCCCGGGCGACATGTCGCCCGGGAATAGTTTTAAATATATTTTTTTTATATTTCCCGGGCGACATGTCGCCCGGGATAATTTTTAACAAATATTTATTTAAGGTTATCCCGGGCGACATGTCGCCCGGGAAAAGTCTGCAAATTTTTTTTTGTGCAGCCTGCACAGCAGGCAATTTCCAGATTTTTTTTTGGGAAAAAATCTACCAAAACTCAAACCTGTATAAACCAATATAGAATCTACCCATATCATTTACAACTGTGTATCTAAAACACATTTACGATCATCGCATTTGTTATTAATAAAGTTAATACGTTCATAATCCTAATTAAACTCAATATAATCTACAAAACGGGTGACGAAGTCACACGACTTCTTTATCCGCAAAATGCAAGTTCAATATTCACTTTGATAACATGTTTCTAAACGTACGGGGAAAACAACATTTCCACATTAAGGGTCGTCCAATATATACTTCAAGACACTAAATGCATATCTTACCCAAAATCCCTAACTATCATCCTCTTCCTCCTCATCCTCGCCGCCGTCCTCATCATCTCACTGGCTCAGCATCCCGGGCATCCCGCCACTCCGCTGCCACCACAGTACTCATGGTGTGACTCAAATTGATTATGCATCTGAGAAACTGTTCGTCACTCCTAAATACCCTCATGAACAGTTCACTTGTTTGTTGGAATATAGCTGCTTCTCCACTCTTTTTGAGCTCTACGCGATTATCGGTGGAGTGCGTGCTTTGAGATGGGGGGATATGACCGTTTTTTGTCCGGTCCTGGCAAAAACTGTCCAATACCGGGAATGTGCCCCCGCTGCTTTGCCCCGCGACAGGGCCATGATCTCATCCTCGTGCTAGGGCCACACGTGGGGGTGTTGGAAGACTAGACCCTTTTGTAGCTGATTCAGCATCTCATCCTTGTAGTACAAAAACACAAGATTAGTTAAATATTTTTCGGGTCTACTACATATTTCTCGACAAATCATTAAAGTACGTGTTTTGGAACAAAACTTACATAAAGAGCTTTGTCCTCGGGGTTCAAGAATACGCCGCCAACAGTATGTGTCAAGAAGAAGGTGTGGATCAGCGACGGGTACTCTCTAGTAGCTGAGGTCTCTCCATTTTGAACATACACAGTATATAAGATGAAACAAATTAAAAACGATAAATCACAACACACCAAAGCGTTAATTATATATATATATATATATATATATATATATATATATATATATATTTTATTATATATATATTTTATATATATATATATATTATAGTATATATATCTTATATGTATATTTATTATATCTATGTATATATATATCTTATGTATATATATATCTATGTATTTTATTCTATATATGTTTATATATATTTATGTATATTTTTATTTGTAGTATTATTGTATTATATGTTATTATATATTATATATGTTTATATTTATATATGTGTGTGTATAATATATATATGTAGTATGTAAAATAATTATAATGTTTATTACATGCATATCTCGAAGGGCGGCAATAGACCGGGATCCCTGTCGGCATACGACCTTGCTCTTTGCTTCGGTTTTTTTTATTTTGGGCAGCCCGGGCAAGGTTCTTGGGATCATTCCAAAAGGCAATCTGCGCATCCTAATCTACCTCAGAAATGTGTGAGGGACGTCTGCGTCTGAGGCGCTCCACGTCATAAGTCGTCCTTTACAGGAACCCATATTTTCTTTGAGCGCAGCCTTCTTGCCTTTGCAGATCTTTTGCAGGTAGTAGCTGCTGGATGCACCGCAATAGATTTGTGGCAGCAGTCGGATTCCGATGTGGGACGCAAGTCAAACTAGGGTCTGAATCATATACAACAAAGACAGAGTTAGAGATAGAATATATATATTTTTCTAAATCTTGTTTATTTTATCTTTATGATATAAATAATAAACAAATTTAGGATTAAATTTTACACAAATTAAATAGTGATGACACGATATGAAATAAACATAAAAGGATATTGAAATTAAACTTACCCCAAATCTTTTGCCACGACCCCGCCTTCGCTACGGCGACATTTGGCGTCAAAGAAGGGTAGTTTGTGCCTAAGGGCAACTCCCTAACGAGCTCCCTGAGGGAGTTGGCCCATATGAGCCGCACGATGGTCACCGCAGAGCATGTGGGTCTCTCGGTCGTTAACTCAACCGAATCGGGACGGGGCTTCTCTTGATCCGTGATGGCTTTAACCCGATGGTTCGGGTCTCTTGGCGGGTATGCGCCTGCTCGGCACTCCATGCACCTAAATTGGGCTTCTTGGGTGCCTTACCTGCAAAATCAAGTGAGTGACAAAGTCTACAAAATTCAGGCAAGCAAATTCAACTGTATCAAGTTTATTGTTGTATTAACACTAATCCAAAAAATTCTTACCTCGGTTGCCTAAGCAACCCCCACAGCCGGTGGGTACCTGATATGGAGGGGGACGATCATCACCTCCACCGTCACCGCCGTGACCCCGTGCGACATCAGCTGACATCTGTACAAGTAAACCAATTATGTGTTTAAAGACATATTCGTAGGAGTAAAGGAGAAACACTGTCGAAATCATCTCAAATAGTAAACCAATTATACGCATTCATATCCTAAATGAGACCAAACATTCAAAAAGCAGTCCCAAACAGGGGACTTTCCGAAATTAATTTCTAATAAATTAATTTCGGACGGGTTTTCTATAGGATGATTAAAATCAGACGGAGATTTTCCAAAATTAATCACTAAAATCCTAAAACATTCCTAAAGGGTTCAATAAAATAAATACCTAAACGCATATTCATTTATATCAAATAAAAAACATACATTTATATCAAATAAGCTGTCAAGGAGTGTTTGGATTTGCATTTTACAGTGTCAAGGAGTGTTTGGATTTGCATTTTACAGTGTCAAGGAGTGTTTGGATTTGCATTTTACACAAACTAATAACTATAAACATTCCCCGACGACATGTCGCCGGGGATACCAAAAGGATAAAAAAAGTTACAATATACCTTCTGCTTTCGACTCAGCTCGTTCTGGCCCCTCAGCTCGTTCTGGCCCCTCGGCTCGTTCTCGGCTCTCGGTCTCGGAGATGCTACTGTGTCACTGTCACTGTTTAAAAAAAATTAACACAATTTATAATTAACAACTTATTCTAGCAGCTTATTAAACTTCCATAACCAATCTTTATTATACTTAAACAAAATTAAAAAAAACATACGCGTGTTCTATAACAAATAAATTCAAACACCGCCAACAATTAGAGGGTTAGAAAAGAAGTAGAAGAATCATAATTTAGAGGGTTTAGAAAAGAATTATGGTTTAGAGGAGGAGGAGGAGGTGGCGGTAATGTGCTCGTGTGAGTAGCGGTGGTGGGTTATGTGGTGAGTGGTGGTGGGTTCTGTGGTGGTGGTGCCGGAGGTGGTGGTGGGTGAGAGGTGGTGGTGCTGCTGTTAAAATCGCCAAAGAGAGTTTTTTTTTATGTTTTACGTTTTGTGGTGCTTCTGTAAAACTCAGATCTGCTTTTGGTACCAGATTAATCCCGGGCGACATTGCCCGGGAAAACTACAACTTTGTCGTTTAGCGCAAAATGGCGCCATAACGAAAATTTTGGAGGGCCTTTTTAGCAAATATAAAAACGTTTCCCGGGCGACATGTCGCACAGGAAAAGGTTTATCAAAATTATAATTTTTGGAAAAAGTTTTCCCGGGAAAAGGTTTATTAAAAAATTATAATTTTTATCAAAAGTTTTCCGGGGAGACATGTCGCCCGAGAGAAGGTTTATTAAAAAATTATAAAGTTTTATAAATATATCAAAACTATAATTTTAAATAAAGTTTTATTTAAAATTATTTTTTATAAAATATATATATTTACAATTATTTTTTATAAAATATATAATCGGTTCGTTTCGGCCAGGTCGGTCCGGTTTCTCGGTTTGTTCGGGTCGGTTCGTATATAATTATTATAAAAAACTATTTAAAATATATAATCGGTTCGATATGTTATCGTTGTACATTAGACGTTCAACGGATGACTCGATATGTTATCGTTGTACATTAGACGTTCAACGGATGAGTCGATGTGTTATCGTTGTACATTAGACGTTCAACGGATGAGTCGATATGTTATCGTTGTACATTAGACGTTCAACGGATGAGTCGATATGTTATCGTTGTACATTAGACGTTCAACGGATGAGTCGATGTGTTGTCGTTGTACATTAGACATTCAACGGATGAGTCAATGTGTTATCGTTGTACATTAGACGTTCAACGGATGACTCGATATGTTATCGTTGTACATTAGACGTTCAACGGATGAGTCGATGTGTTATCATTGTACATTAGACGTTCAACGGATGACTCGATATGTTATCGTTGTACATTAGACGTTCAACGGATGAGTCGATGTGTTATCGTTGTACATTAGACGTTCAACGGATGAGTCGATATGTTATCGTTGTACATTAGACGTTCAACGGATGAGTCAATGTGTTATTGTTGTACATTAGACGTTCAACGGATGACTCGATATGTTATCGTTGTACATTAGACGTTCAACGGATGAGTCGATGTGTTATCGTTGTACATTAGACGTTCAACGGATGACTCGATATGTTATCTGAAGCCTGTACATTAGACGTTTAACGACAAAACATACAAAAAAAAAAAAAAAAACACAAAATAAAAAAAAAACAAAAAAATAAAAAAAAACAACAAAAAAAAAAAAGGAGACTCGATATGTTGTAGTTTGTACATTAGATATTATCGAATGACTCGATTGTGTTGTCGATTGTACATTAGACGTTCAACGGATGAGTCAATGTGTTATCGTTGTACATTAGACGTTCAACGGATGACTCGATATGTTATCGTTGTACATTAGACGTTCAACGGATGACTCGATGTGTTATCATTGTACATTAGACGTTCAACGGATGACTCGATATGTTATCGTTGTACATTAGACGTTCAACGGATGACTCGATATGTTGTCGTTGTACATTAGACGTTCAACGGATGACTCGATATGTTATCGTTGTACATTAGACGTTCAACGGATGAGTCGATGTGTTATCGTTGTACATTAGACGTTCAACGGATGACTCGATATGTTATCGTTGTACATTCGACGTTCAACGAATAAGTCAATGTGTTATCGTTGTACATTAGACGTTTAACAGATGACTCGATATGTTATCGTTGTACATTAGACGTTCAACGGATGACTCAATATGTTGTCGTTGTACATTAGACGTTCAACAGATGATTCGAAAAATTATACACTTTTAAAATAATTAAAAACTATATGTTTTTAATAAACTTTTAAAATATTTTTAATAAAGGCTTTCCCGGGGGACAGTTGTACATTAGATGTTCAACGGATGAGTCGATATGTTGTCGTTGTACATTAGATGTTCAACGGATGAGTCGATATACTGTCATTGTACATTAGATGTTCACCAGATGAGTTGATATACTATCGTTGTATATTAGATGTTTAACGGATGAGTCAATATGTTGTCGTTGTACATTAGATGTTCAACGGATGAGTCGATATGCTATCGTTGTACATTAGATGTTTAACGGATGAGTCGATATGTTGTCGTTGTACATTAGATGTTCAACGGATGAGTCGATATACTATCGTTGTACATTAGATGTTTAACGGATGAGTCGATATGTTGTCGTTGTACATTAGATGTTCAACGGATGAGTCGATATGCTATCGTTGTACATTAGATGTTTAACGGATGAGTCGATATGTTGTCGTTGTACATTAGATGTTCAACGGATGAGTCGATATGTTATCGTTGTACATCTAATGTCCAACGGATGAGTCGATATGTTGTCGTTGTACATTAGATGTTCAACGGATGAGTCGATATGCTATCGTTGTACATTAGATGTTCAACGGATGAGTCGATATGTTGTCGTTGTACATTAGATGTTCAACGGATGAGTCGATATGATGTCGTTGTACATTAGATGTTCAACGGATGAGTCGATATACTATCGTTGTACATTAGATGTTTAACGGATGAGTCGATATGTTGTCGTTGTACATTAGATGTTCAACGGATGAGTCGATATGCTATCGTTGTACATTAGATGTTTAACGGATGAGTCGATATGTTGTCGTTGTACATTAGATGTTCAACGGATGAGTCGATATGCTATCGTTGTACATTAGATGTTCAACGGATGAGTCGATATACTATCGTTGTACATTAGATGTTTAACGGATGAGTCGATATGTTGTCGTTGTACATTAGATGTTCAACGGATGAGTCGATATGTTGTCGTTGTACATTAGATGTTCAACGGATGAGTCGATATGTTGTCGTTGTACATTAGATGTTCAACGGATGAGTCGATATGCTATCGTTGTACATTAGATGTTCAACGGATGAGTCGATATGCTATCGTTGTACATTAGATGTTCAACGGATGAGTCGATATGCTATCGTTGTACATTAGATGTTCAACGGATGAGTCGATATGCTATCGTTGTACATTAGATGTTCAACGGATGAGTCGATATGATATCGTTGTACATTAGATGTTTAACGGATGAGTCAATATGTTGTCGTTGTACATTAGATGTTCAACGGATGAGTCGATATGCTATCGTTGTACATTAGATGTTTAACGGATGAGTCGATATGTTGTCGTTGTACATTAGATGTTCAACGGATGAGTCGATATGCTATCGTTGTACATTAGATGTTTAACGGATGAGTCGATATGTTGTCGTTGTACATTAGATGTTCAACGGATGAGTCGATATGTTGTCGTTGTACATCTAATGTCCAACGGATGAGTCGATATGCTATCGTTGTACATTAGATGTTCAACGGATGAGTCGATATGCTATCGTTGTACATTAGATGTTCAACGAATGAGTCGATATGTTGTCGTTGTACATCTAATGTCCAACGGATGAGTCGATATGCTATCGTTGTATATTAGATGTTCAATAGATAAGTCGATATGCTATCGTTATACATTATATGGAAAGAGGAACGAGTCTGTCTCCTGGTTGGTTCTCCAGGAGCTTCAACGACTCCAATTTATTCTCTAAGATCATCATCGACTCCAATTTATTCTCCAGGAGCTTCAAGAAATGCAGAGTGCTCAAACTGCAAGCACTTGCTTGATAAGATAACGGTACTCGAGGCAATGTTAGAAATGTATAAGAATCCGGAACAACACACACTTAATTCAGCTGCACTACTTCACGAAGTTTACAATGACATGAGAAAACTTGATTTGGAGTAGTTTGTCATTTGGAATGTAATTCGTATGCTTTAAGTGTCTGTTTGTAAGTCTCGTATGATTATCAGTCTAATATGTTTAAGTGTCTGTTTGTAACTCACGTATGATTATCGGTCTTAGACCTCGCTTGTGTTACTACAAGTGGTATGTATAATATTTAACTAAATGAATGTTTGTTTTTGTGTTACTTGACGAATGTGCATCTTGAAAAAGTATACGGTATATCATGTTCAACTATAGAAGGGTAGTGCATATCCTGACCGAACCGAGAAAACGGAGTGCTTTTCTTATATAGTTATTATTTATCAAATATATAATAATTATTTTATAAATAATAATATATAATTATAAAATATATTCTATAAATAATACTGATTTAAAAACTGTATATTTTTTTATTAAAATGTTTCCCGGGCGACATGTCGCCCGGGAAAGTTTTTATTAAAAAAAATTACAGTTTTATATATATTAAAAACTGTGTAATTTATTATTAAAAAGATTCCCGGGCGACATGTCGCCCGGGAAATGTTAAAACACGTTAATTAACACTAATCACAACCCTTAAACATTCACGTGAATTATTTTTTTTAATAAAAACGGGAAAGATGAGCGGGAAAAATTGCCGCCAAGATTTTCGTTGATGTTTTGGTCAAATTTTATACCAACTTATCCCGGGCGACATGTCGCCCGGGAAAACCTAATCGAACTTTGACTAAAAAGTCTATCAGAATTTGTGCCACGTCGGACAGACTTTTGTCGTTTAGTGGGTTTTCCCGGGCGACAAATGTCGCCCGGGAAAACTTCGTCACCTGTTCTACTTTTTCTTGTAGTGCGCCTCTTAGTTTCTATATTTTGAATTAGTATCTCTAAATCTATATTTGAAACAACCAGCCATGAACACCCCTTGAAACAACTGATAATCTGTGTTTCCCTTCACAATTATGCCCCTTCTTCATGGATCTTTACAGTTGTATGTGTACAACTAGACTCGCATGAAGAATGCTCGATTGGATCCAAAGTTTTTTGCTTTTTTGTTCTGTAGTCAAGGAAGATGCATCTCTTGTCCTTTTCACAGTTTCTTTTAGCGACAACCTTCTCAGCACTTGGAGAGATTTGATTGGGAAGTGAATCTGACATCACTAAAGCTTCTTATAGCACATACTTTGTAAAAAAAAACTCGTCCTTAGTTTTGTTGCCTCTTTAGAACTGGTCTTGTCTTCATCTGGTACTGTAACTAATTTATGTAGTTCTTCATTTGGTAGGGTTGTTTAGAGTAAATTGCAAAAATCATTCTTATGTCTGCTCAAACGGTAGATTTCGTCCCTAGCCCTTCTCTAAATGTCCATGATTTGTAAAAACTAAAACCTATGGTGATGTTTAGCTGTAGAAAAATGTTCATTTTTTTGTGTTTCTAAATTCCTTTCTTTAAAAAGGGAATGATTTTCTTTTCTAGAGAATTTTAAAAACTTGTTTAGATAAGAGTTCAATTTTTCCATCTAAAAAATAAAAAGAAATTGAGAAGAGTAAAATGTGATTTTCTATTTTTCTATATAAAATTATAAAATGAGAATTATGCTTTTTTTGAAGAATATTGGAAAAACGTTTTTTCATTCTCAAATGAAAATTTTCCTAAAAAAATAAGATATTTTTCACCAACTAAACACACCCTTAAAATTCCCCACAAGCAAATAGACCGCGATTGAGGCTCCTGTATCAGGATAGGGCCACCTCTCAAGCGCGTGCTGACTCCGTTAGAAAATTTTGAAAAGAAGAAAACTGAGATATTTTGATATTAATGTTGATGATTAGCCCCGCCATAACGCATCGCCAAAAAAAAAACCCTCGACGTAAAAAAATTATTCGGGGAAAAAAACTTAGTCTCGCCGCAACGCGCGGGTTCTTTTGATTTGTTAAAAACAAATCCTGGTCATAATGGGAGAAGTCTGATGTCACAAAGACTACATCTCACTAATGTCGCGACTTTTTGTTTTTTTAACTTAAACTTATTTCATGACATTAAAAACAAATCCTGGTCATACATGGGAGAGTCTTGATGTCAACAAGACTACAACTAATGCGACTTTTGTTTAACTTAATCTATGGCTAACGCCTAAGTGGATTGTGATTGTTATATGTCATAGTTGTTGGATCACACACTTTTTTATAACAAGCGAATAATACATTAGCGGCTGCTATTTTCTGGAAGTTACCCAGAATCCAATCTAAAATAAATATGGTGCATGTAATACCTTTTATCATAACTTAAACAAGTTGGCGTTGGATAATATTCCATGGACGTGCTATTTCTCGAATGTGAATAACTAGGCATGGAATCAATTCAAGATTAAGTACTTTTTTACTATTTGCTTTTTTAGCCAAGATGTCTATGTATCACCTTTGGATTCCGGATTCTCCAAGAGACACTTCATTTTAACGTACCTGTAGTGATAGAAGACTGAAACCAGTACCACATATGATTAGGTGCACAATTTTTTTTAATCATAATAGGAGAAATATATTTCGATAGACCGGGTGCATTTAAGACGACTTTAAGAAAATTAGTGTTTTTTACAAAATCAACACTGCATCTAAAAAATCCATGGGGTTCCCGAGAACTCGTGGGAACCCCCTGATTCCGTCCCTGCCTAGTGACCTTCAAATGTAAGGCGTAGATTCAAGTCTTAATCGGTAAATAATTTTGTCTAAGTCAAACTAAGAGGCCTAGTGTAAGTGAACACCATAAACCCAATTTTTTGCCGTCCATCCAGCACGATATGTCACAACACCAACCACTAACCCTTATCATTAAACCACCAAATAAACATGCCACTCATACCATGTTTTATTTCATAAAACAACCCTTCTATTATTTCGTTCATTTATACAAACTAATCATTTTATTCATTATATTACAAAATTCACAATTACATACTAAAAAAAAAACCACCAGTTAAAAAATCCGAAATTAAAAAAAAAATACGCGCCCGGGGTGACTAATCTTCTTCAGATGCTTTTCACTTCAGCTAAAAATATGGTTCCTAAGGTTTTTTTGGAGTATAATATGCGTTATCTCTGTCTTTTAATTCTTTGCTTTACGACGTTGGGATTCAATCGATCGATACATAATGTTTGCATTGACCTTGCGGGATTTGTTATACACAGGTTTGAAGTCAACAAATAAAAAAAAAAAAAAAAAAAAAGACAGCATTTTTGATCTTTTAAAATATGTTATGCATTATGATGCCAGCATACCATGATTCTACGTAATGTGTTGACTTCGGTTTAGCACGGGCCGTTGTTGATTAAGTCCCCAACGTCCTTAGAGAACACCGAAAGCTCGGTTCGACATCTTCGGGTCTGTCCGGTCAGGTCCGGGTCGGTCCGGTCCAGTTCGGTCTTTGGTCCGGTCCGGTCCAACAAGGCATAATTGTCGTTTTTTTGTAAGACCAAACCGGACCGACTGGATCAAAGACAAAAAATAATGAAAATGATGGACAGAGGATCGAAGGTCCGGTTAGAGCCGGTTTCTCGGTCCGATCCGATCCGCAGTCCGTTTTGCTCCCCCTTAAGCTCATTTATTGGAGTATATTTTGCACACATGTTAGTAGTTAATGGTTATTTAATCTTTGATAACTGATCTTGATGTTATTATTGCAAAAAAATAAAGGTTTTGAAATATATTAATGAAAGAAATATTGTTTTGAATTACAAAGTATCTAACTTTTATTACTGTATATTTTGTAATATCCAAGTTTCATACACTTACTGTAATGTGCTTAAATTAATTACTAAAAATTTGCGACTTAAATAGTTTTATAAAAACCTCTTAATTTATAAAAGCGTTTTTTTATGAAATGTGCCATCAAGGCACATATTTATTAGATGTTTGCTTTTATTTTTAAAAAGAAGCTTTGAGTTTTATAAATACAACTTAGAGAGCTAGGTGTAGTAACACCATAACACCTATTTTTTGCCGTCACGTCAGCGTCACATCAGCATAACACCAACACCAACACCACTCCTCTTATCATAACACCAAATAACACTATTCACCTCTTTATTTTCATAAAACCCCCTAAACAATTATTTCATTCATTTAACAAACTAACCATTTCATTCATTAAATTCAAATACACATTACAATACTTAAAAAAAAACACATTAAAAAAAATTCCGAAATTAAAAAAAAAAAAAAATACGCCCCGGCGACTAATCTTCTTCCGATGCTTCTTCAACTTCGCGCCAAATATGGTTCATAAGGTTTTGTTGGAGATTAATATGCGTATCTCTGTAGCTTTCTGCAAATAGAATGCGTCGGTTTCCTCATCGATATCAAAAACAGTTCGACCAATTTGATTTTGATTCATTGTGAAAGAATTTGTAATGTGTTTTTTGTTGTACATGTGTGTTTTTTTTGTGAGAAAATAATATAGAGGTATTGGAGTATTTATAACGAGTTGTGTGGGGGGGGGCACAATGATTTTTTTTTTGAAAAAATAGCCGTTAGGGGTGTTTTTTGTAAATTTATTATAATTTTTTTTAAATAAAACTAGCCGTTAAAAGGTTTTTTTGTAACTTTTCAAAAATAAGAGGGAAAATTAAAAACAGTTATATAGTCGTTGGAGGGGGCAAAACGATTTTTTTTTTTAAATACACCCCAACGCACGTTGGCCGGCCAACGCCGAGCCCAACGGCGTTGGGCAACGCCGGCTTGCGGTGTAGTAACGCCGGGCAACGCAGCCCAACGCCGTTGCCGGCGTTACTACACCTAGGTCTCTTAGCTTTGATCATGCTTTTAGAGTTTCAAGTTATGTTTCAAAGTTTACAAGTTACGTTTTAATGTTTTTTCAAGTAACCAGTTGATATAAAGTTAAAGCACATAATCAACGTCAACTTCATAGTAATAACTAGAACAATTTGTGACTAGTGGACCAGCATTTCAAGATTATGAGATTACAAAATATTTTACTGAACACCATGCCTTTAATCAAGAATTAGACAAGTAATAAATCTACTGCCAAAAGTGTAAATAACAATATCTAATACCAAAAAGAGGACTTCGAATACACTTTGAAAGCTTAACATTGACATAGGTAATGGTTTGTGCAGTTGGGTGTAGGATATCAATGAGCCTTTGCAAACACGAGGGGATTTCAACACACGGTAGATTCTTTTCTTTTCATTCGTGCCAACCTGGAAAACAAATAAACTACTTTAGCCTTATATGGAATTGAACTGATAGAGAAGGAGGTACGGTGGCGCCGAAGGTGGTGCCAAGAACAACGGCGCCAGAAAACCAACGGCGCACCGTTACCTCGGTGGCGCCGTTCGTTCTCGCGCCGTCACCACCAGCTCAGGTTTTTTTTCTTTTTTTTTTCTTTTAAATTCTTACCGTTGGGGGGAAGGAATATAGCCCTTTTTTTGAATTTATACCCCAAAAATCCTATAAATACCTCCTTACTTTTCCATTTTTTCACACACTATTCCAATTTCATTTACATATCAATAAACACTCACTTTTCTTTCAAATATGGATCCAAACTATACCGTCTTCGCAAACACTTTAGAAACTTATGATGCTTATTTTCAAGACGACCGGGAGCGATATATTCATTCTTATCAAGAGTATGAACAATATATGGCTTTGTGTGAACAAGAAGCCAGTGGATCGGGATCGGGAACGGGATCGAGATCGAGTCCTAAAAAGAGGGCATACATACCACGTCAACAAGAAACGGCGGAGGAACGTCTAATCGAAGACTATTTTGGCGACGAAGAGATTGATCCTAAATATACCGAAGAGAATTTTAGGCGAAGGTATCGTATGAGCTCTACACTTTTTAAAAAAATAGTTAATGATATTTTAAGTTATGATGCCCAGCCCCTTCCCGATTACTTTCAATTTTTTAGAGAAGGTTACGATTGTACCGGTCGTAAAAGTATTGGTCCTATTTTGAAGTGCACATCCGCTATACGCCAACTAGCGTACGGCACTGCGGCTGATGCATTTGATGAGTACTTGCAAATTGGTGAACGAACACAACGACGATGTTTAGTCGAGTTTACAAAATGCATACATATTTTATACGTTGAAAAGTATTTAAGAAAGCCCACTTTAGTGGATATTGAAAACTTATATGCATTGCATGAAGAAAAACATGGACTCCCGGGAATGCTCGGGAGTATTGATTGTATGCATTGGGATTGGAAAAATTGCCCAAAAGCCTTAGCCGCTCAATTCAAAAGACGTGACCATAAATACCCAACAATTATGTTAGAAGCGGTTGCGGATCAACGATTATGGATTTGGCATGCTTATTTTGGGGTTCCGGGTGCAAATAATGATCTTAATGTTTTATATGGTTCCCCGTTATTTGATGATGAACTTGCCGGTACAGCTCCGGAATGTCCGTTTGAAGTAAACGGACATATATACAACAAAGGTTACTATTTAGCCGACGGCATTTATCCAACATGGTCCGTGTTTGTGAAAACGTTTTCTGTTGCAAAGACTGAAAAAACGTTGAAATTTAAAAGAATTCAAGAAAGTTCTAGAAAAGATATCGAAAGAGCTTTCGGAGTCCTACAAGGTCGTTGGGGAATTATACGACAACCCGCACGTGCTTTCGAAATCAACGCTTTGAAAAGGATCATGTATTGTTGTGTAATGTTGCATAACATGATATTGGAAGACGAAGATTTCGTAGTGAATTTAAGAGATGTTTTCGTTGATCCAACGCCAGACATTCCACAGGAATGGACCGAAAGATGTGATTTACATGTTCGAAAACACAAAGAACTCAGAGATAGCAAAGTACACAACGATCTTCGAGATGACCTTGTGGAGCATGTTTGGAACCGTAACTACTAGTTTGTAATTTTTATTTCTTGTTTACGTATTATCTTTTTTATGTTTTTACTTTTATTGTAATGTGTTTTTTTTAAATGAATGAAGTTAATTTTAGTTAATATTATGTATTTTTAATTTTATGTAAAAAAAAAAAAAATTCCAACGGCACCAGATTTTCTGGTGCCAACTGTTACCCCACGAATGTGGTGCCGTTGGGTTTCTGGTGCCGTTGGGAAAAAGTGCTGACGTGGCAGCACTTTTTCCCAACGGCACCACCCAACGGCACCACTGTACCCAGTGCTCTTAGTATGAAAATAAAATGCAATCGACAAAATGGAGAATCTATGAAACAGGTACGAGAGTTACACAGTTAAAAAAATCCATATTTGTCTTATCTATGTACAGTCTAACATCCTTTTGAAACTCTTTCATCTTTAACACAATAAGGGATCATAAGTGTAATAAGTTTTAATTTGAAGACCATTCATGTAAATTTTGATATTCAAAAACCATATCTGTAATTTTATATAAACTATAAAGGGGTGTTTGGTTCGTCGTAATTGGACGTAATCTGATGTAATTGTAATCTGAATTACATCCTAATCCTGTTTTGTTGACAGGTTGGTTGGAATTGTAATTCGAATTACATTACGTAATGTGTTTGGTTTGCTTTGGAAAGGGAATTGAACTTCTCTAATTACGCTCGATGTTGTAATTGAGATTACATAGACATATGGATGGAAAGCTTTCAATTACGTTGTAATTCCACATTACGTCGAATTCCAACCAAACACATCGAGAGATTACATCAATTACAATTACAACACATTACAATTCCAACACATTTCAACACTTTCAATTACAATTCATTCAAATTACAATTCCTTATTCTTTTCAAAACATACATACTGCAAACCAAACGGCCCATAAGGACCATTCATGTAGTCTACTTTATTTTTTCTTTCTACAAACTCCTCTTGTTCCAATAATTTTTGACGGCCAAATTGGATATTAAAATAAGAGAAAAATGAATTAAGAAAACAAAGAAAGTGCTTGTTATTTACTCACCAAATGTATGTAGTTGTGGTTGTTATTTCTGAAGGAAAATCATACAACTGAAGAAGCTCTGAAGATGCAGCGATTTCCAGACCTTTTAACCCAAATATGCTTTGCGGAAGATGACTTATGCATGTATCTCGTATATCTAGCTCTTTTAAACATCCTAATCGGCCTAGATCTTCAGGTAACTTCTCAAGAAGAGCACAACCACTTAAGTTTAACTCAACAACTTTTGTTAGACATTCAACGGAAGCGTTAATTTCTACCAACTCTTTAGAATATTGAAGATATAA
>BQNB010132727.1:0-15634 GCA_026074375.1 Tanacetum coccineum
AACCTAAATGCAGGCGACCTTAAGGGTCAATTCTGCTTTGTACACACCAAATAGGTAAGTACAAACACCAATCAAACAAAATCCAAGCTCAGGAAGGCTTGGATCAAATATTTCTTACTAACTTAAAAAATCAAACTCCCCTGGTGCAAATTCAAATAGTTTTTACTAAAACTTTCTCAAATTTGAAAATTAATCCATGATTTCACTTCATAAAAGACCTAATGAGCTTATACTAACAAGCAATTAAGCCAGAAATACTAATCTACTACTTATGCTAATTTTTTGGTTTTTTTTTTTTGATTTATGATACAATAAATGGAAAACTAAGATCTAAACTACTTTAGCTAAAAACAGATAGTTAAACATGAACAATAAGCATAATAAGATAGATAAAAGCATAATTAAGCAAATAATAAGCTGAAAATAAGCTAATGCAAGATTAGAGCTAAATTACTTAAAATTAAAAGAGAACTTACAAAAGCCTTAGCTAAACAAAGGCAATCAAGGCTCAATGAGCTGTCTACAAGCTCCAGCTTATCCAAGGATAAGCTAGTAGGGGTCTCATAAGCTCTTCCATGATTAGCTTATCATTCAAATGTCTAAAATTTCTTAAGCAAGGGTAATTAACTGATTTTAAGTATTTAAGTAAATTAGATGACCGAATTAAGCTCAATTTGAGCTTAAAGACTCAAAGAGCTAATAAGAGCTTATTAGAAGCTTATCAAACAATAACTAAACATTTGAGCTTATTGAGAGCTTATGACAGATTTAGTAAAAGTGAACTTTGATTTCATTAACTAGAAAATGGATTACAATGTATTGAAAAAGAGATTACAATTACTGAATTTGAAAAGCTAAAGCTAAAGTTTAAAAGCTAACATTACATAAGCTAAAAATTCTAAAAGCTAAAAACTAGATAAAAAGATGATCTCCTGTGTATGAGTGAGTGAGGGCTATTTATAGCCTGCCAAATATGCTTCTAGGTCTTCTAGCCTCTCTCCCATTGTCTTGATCTCAGCCCTCAAATAAATTCTAATCATTGAGTCATAATTTAAGCCATTGGATCACTTTGGTGACACAAAACGGATGCCAAAGGGCATCCGTGTGCAAGCCATTGTGCTTCTTTTTAAGTCTTTAGTGCAAAAACCTAGCCCTGGTGTGTTTTCCTTGCATCCGCTTGGCATGTCCCTCACTTGTGGGGTCTCCACCAATAGGAGCGATTGGTGAGGTGTAACTTTGCCAAGGCAGTCTTTATCATTTGAATTGACTAGCCACGTAGCCAATTTGGATTTACCCCTTGATTTTGACATAAGGTAAAACGGGGAAGAAGATGAACAGTAACAACTGTTCTTCCCGCGTTCTTTTTACTTTTATAAAAGGGAAAGTGTTTGAATTTTCTTAAACCCAGGGTAAAATGGTTTGACTTGGGCTTATACAAAAGGTTTTGGGCCGGGTGTTGATTTATAAAGAGGAAATAGGCCATGGTTTATTTTGGTGTTGTTATAAGGGTTAACGGTGTTAACTCTTATAATTAAAAGAGTTAACACCGTTAGGGTTTAGGGACTTTTTATGAATTTGGTTAACTTTGAGGGACTTATTTGGAGTTTTTAGGTTTTGTCTTTTTATGGTTGACCATTGTTGACCATGAGTTGACTTTTGTTGACCTTTGATATCATTCTCCCGGTTCTTGTATTCTCTATTCCGTTCCCGTGTTCGTGATTGTCCGGTTTTGACCGTTTTCTTTAGATTTTTGCAATATTCGTACCTACACAATCACAAAGACAAAACAAGCAATATACAAGCATTTAAAGCACAATTTTATCTTTTTAGGGCCATTTTTGATATAAAACGGATATGTGTTTTCACACATATCAAAATTCCCCAAACTAAATGATTGCGTGTCCTCACGCAATATTATATGCTTTATAACCAAATACCTCAAAACTTCCCCAAACTAAATCTTTGAAAAGTAGCAAAGACTTTTGTGGAGAGAGTTAAGAAATCACAAGTTATAAAACACCCCATTTTCCTATTTTTCTAAAACTTTTTCAATTTTTTTTATATAAACTTAGAATATTTCGACTTTCATTATTTTCATAACCATTAGGGATCATAGAACAAGATGAATTTCGATCCGAGATTGCCCCAAAAAGGATAAATTCATCGTCCCTGATATTTCACTTACTCCAAACCAAGCTTAAAACGAAATCACAGCTAAATATCAGTAAAGATGCTAACACTACTCATATTTGCAACTTGTGAACTTTTTACTCCCGACATTTATTATATCTTAAGTGAGTGTGCTATTATGAATTTCAACCATGGATCAACGTTTTGCAACATACTATGCTTTACGTTCCACCTAAGAATAATGAGTTTGAAGGCGAGATCATCCCATGTAGCGACTTTCGTCTCGGCACATCCCAACCTTGCGGCTAAGTGACCAGGCTTTTGACACCCCACAGAGACTAGTATCGGGACTCACGGACCTTAGGTTTCAAAAACTCTCAGGTTTCCCGGATATTCATAGCTTATAAAATAGAATAGTCAAAGTGCAAAAGCATATTTGAATTTAACAAAAAGAAATCTATTTATTAATTCAAACTTAATTATTTAGATATTTATGCAATTGTAACCCTCGACCTTTTAGAAGGCTGCAACATCGGTTGTGAGCCGGCAAGATGCAGCAAACTTTTATCAGTCTCGGATTTTTATTCTTACTATGGGTTTTCTTTAGAAGACTACCACATCGGTTGTGAGCCGGCAAGAGGTAGTAAACTTTTATCAACCCACAGCTTTTATTATTATATTTTTAAAAATTTTTCATTATCATCATATATATTTATTTATATATAGAGAGAAGACTTCTTTTTAAAAAATTCAAGTATAAATTTAAACTAAGACTAAAATTTTTGCTATATATTACATAAAAAATTGTTGATTTAAGTTTAATCTCTAAAAACAGCACGTATATTGATAAGTGTAGAATACACATATCTATTTATGCTTAAAATAACCCAAATAAACCCAAAAAGGATCAAAAATGGCAAAAATGTGCTTGTATCTGAGTTTTATGTGTGCAGGTATGGATATGTCCAAATATTGCAGAAAATCAGTCAAAAACACACGAAAACGGGATGAGTGATCAAGAAGTTTTATCTAAAGAATCAAAGCCGAAGCCAGAGGGAGATCATGCCTCAGCCTTCTACAGTCAACTGCAGCTAAACACAGTCCACCAAAACCCAATCTCCCATTTTTTTATAAAAACACAAGGGCTTAATATGCAATTTGTCCAAAGTTATTTATATCTTGATATTGTTGTGCTAACCAACAAGAGGGCGTTTATGCAAATACCTCATAGTTATAAAAGTCGCGGGTCTTAGCATGGGTCAAATAAACCCATGAATCCCCTTTCAACCAATCACATGCAAATCCCCAACCCAATTACCCACAATTAACCCAACCCTAACCCGAACCCTAACCCACCTCTACCCGGCTACACTTATAACTTTGTAACATTTACTGTTCACAAATGCCCATTACCCCCCAAAATAGATTAAACCACACACACAAAAACACACGAATCCCCTCAAGAACACTCCGAAGAACCCTAGATCGTTACCACTCACCCACATCCTAATTAACCATCGGCTTAATGTTCCCTCACACTCCTTAACGCCACCCATTCCTTTCAATAACCTACCCAATCCACCCTGCAAAATGTGAAGAATTGTTGGTGATGTGACGTGTGTTGAGTGAATACAATCACAAAATATCTAACGACACATCTATCCACGTCATTAATCCGGGTTTACACATCTTTAATCGAACGATCGAGATTGAGATATAAAGAAAGAGAAGGGATGGAGGGCCAAGATTGAAGCGAGAAGAAGGACCTAGAAGATGGGTGAGCTCAAGCTTGGGGTATAAAAACCCCCCATCATTCCAGCACTAATAGTAATTTTTAGTGGTTAATTTTTCAGTTTTATTTTAGTAGTGTAATTGTTTTCCAATCAGTATTGATATATTTTTGTAATTCAACTTCCATTCGTATTGTAAACTTTATTTTCAGTTTTTTAATAAAAGTAATAATTCAACATTAATTCGTTTCTTCAATAATTCTTCGAAGAATTTGTGTTTGTGGTTTAATGATGAAGGCTTGATACCACTTTGGAATTGGATGGCTCTATGTATCAAGAGGTGTTTTAGAGCTGAGTCAGCTTATAGTAGATTAGGTGTTGATTTTGATATAAGGATAAGGGCTTTTATGTGATTATGCCATAAGCCCCACTTAGCTTATTGTTGCTTTCCTTTCTAGCTGGAAAGCGAAGTACACCTCACTTTGTTTTACATTTGTTTCTTTTTCTTTTTTCCTTAATAAGTTGTACGTTTTCATAAAGTATAGATAAGGCCCCTTGTTGGATTTCTTATAGTGAATAGAGCACATTTTATTAAGTATGAAATTCTTCAGTGCCTTTTAATTTTGGCTTAGTTCATGTAAGTTAAAGAGGTGAATACTAAGCTGCGAAGATCTTATAGCTAAATAAGCTCATACAGCTATTTAAATAAGTTAGTAGTTAAGATTTTTATAAAAGTTGTCTTAAAAAAGTAAAATAAGCTGTTTCTATATAATTAGGATGCTGGTTGTTTGATTTTAAATAATTCAGGGACCTGTTTTGCATTTTTTTCATAGTTTTTGTTAGTTTAAAAGTACACAGTTAGTCCTTGTTAAATGCATAGTTAGTCCTTCGTTAGTAACTCAGTTAGTACTTTGTTAGTTAGTAGTTAGATTGTTAAGTCCCTAGGTTAAGGGACTATATCTGCCATTAGTTCAAACTTTGTGTTTTTTATAAAACTCTAAATGTTCACCCGCCTACCCTTATCTTTACTTTTTGTCACTTTTAGCCCATGTGTTTGGTAAGATTTAGTTTAAGTTTTATAAAAATAGTTTTTTATAAATAATAAAATTAGGTTTTTAGTTTAATTAGTTAAATTAGTTTTTAATAAATAGTTTAAAATTAGGGCTTTTAATTAAATTAATTTCTGCATTTTATCTCTTTATAAAAATATTTTATAGAATTTTTAGTTTAAAGTTTTATATTTTTTTAAAATTAATTTTCAAATTTATGTTTTTTAAAACATTAATTTTCAACCTTTTAGTCTTTTTAATTTTAAAAAAGACCTTTAAATAGAAAAATTAGTGGATAAAAAAATGTTTTTCTCATCTTTTTAAGTATTTAGGATTAAGTTTAGATTAACCCAACTTTTCCAAGAATCCCTCGTTGTTCGATGCATAATTCCGAAGCACTCGAGTTCTCATCCTTTTGTGTTAAATTAGTTTGGGAGATCAATATCCTTCAATATTATCGATTAACGAATTATCTTTGTCTACTTAATAAACGGCTTAGATTTTCCGTAGGATCCCGACCTTTAAACATTGAGGACAAAGTTTCATTTAGTTTGGGGAGGGAATCTATCGATTTAATGTGCTTGCTTATTGTTTTGTTCTCACATACCCGTTTTCCCACCCACAAAAATAGCAAAAAATTTAAATTTTTCAGTCTTATTTCATATTAAAAATAAAAAATAAAAAATAAAAATAAAAAAAAAATAAAAAATGTGTTAAGACAAAAATGTATGTTTTCCGTTGGTAAGAATAAGAAGTAATTTTTGACCCGATTGAACGTGTTGAGTTCTAGCTTTTTCCCTTAACAAGTAAATGAAGACACACAGAGTATTCTAGTCTCATGACAGCAAGACTTGAATCATAGTAAAAGAAAGCTTGTGCAATCGCAAGTAGATTTTTAAATATGCCCGAGTTGGATTTTAGATAGGCTAAGCAGTTCAAAATTTCTTTTTGTGAAGAACAAGAAATGATAGTGTTATTTATAAGTCATGGTATTAAACGTAGAATAGTTGGATTTCTTTCAAGCTCATATGTATTAATTGTGGCTTTTTCTCCCATTAGCTTGTTTCACCTTTATATATAATGTTTAATAAATAAAGTTGTATGTTTTTTTTGTTAATAATTAGTTAATAGAAGTTTTCTTTAGTTCTTTTGTGATTAGGATGAGTACACATCAGGAAATACTTAAATTTGGCTTAATAAATACAAAAATAATAATAAATAAGTACTCTGCCATATAACTGTCATCTTGTCGAGGCGTGGCCGATGTTGGAGTTTTCATATAGTAGAGTCCGGTGTCCATAATAAGTAGAATAACCTCTGGACGACCTCGCTTATCGATTGCTTCGAGATAAAAGCACCGTTTTTTTACTTTAATAATCCGAGGTCGAAATATGTTTGCTACTCGTGTCGGAGGCGTGGCGCTGTTGTATTCCTACTAAAGGACTGAGGAATAAGAAAGTTGCTTAATTTTTGTCTTTTTTGTTGCTTAAAGAGCCTAAGGGTATATGGTGCAAACAAGAATGTCTCATTCATGTCTTAAAACTTTAGGGTATATGACATGAATGGTGCCTCCTTTAAGTAGGCCTAAGAAAAAGCCAAATTTGGTCGCCTCGATGTGACTTTATCTTGATACATTTGATCTTTCGAGAAGGGCAGGAGCTAATTAGTGCTTCTTTACCATACACTTTATTTTCTGAATTAATAAGTATCAAACAAAAGTCTTAAAAGAGAGCCTTCGGTATGATGACTTAAGAAAAATCCTGAGATACAAAAGTAGGATTTGTGGGAGGAAAAGTAAGTACACAATTAATATTTATGAGTAGTGTTAGTGTCATGACTTGTAATTAACGATGATCTTGTTTTTAAGCTTAGCATGGGAAAAGTGAAAAATCGGATGATGAAATCTTTTAGACACTTAATTGTCTTTTTTTGTTCTATGATCCTAAAAGTTACCAATGTGGTAATGAAAACATTGCATTATGTCAACACAAATAAATTGTAGTTAGGTAGTTAATAATCAAGAAAATCCATAAAAAGAGAAAAAATCCTTTGAAATGTGGAAGTCGGTTGTTTTTAAATAAACTTTGTGATCCTCTTAACTCTCTCAAACAAAACTCTTGGCTACTTTTCCAAAGGTTTAGTTTTGGGAATTTTGAGGTATTTGTTTATAAGGGCATGTGATATTGCTGAGGACCACACTTCGTCTATTGGGGAATTTGATGAAGTGTAGAATACACATATCTATTTAGCTTAAAATAACCCAATATAAACCCAAAAAAGGATCAAAAATGGCAAAATGGGCTTGTATCTGAGTTTTTATTGTTTGCAGGTATGGATAGGTCAAATATTGCAAGCAATCAGTCAAAAACGGACACGATTAAGGCGGGATAGTGATCAAGGAAGCTAAAGAAATCAAGCCGAAGCCAGAAGAGATCATAACCTCCCAAGGCCGTTTTTTAATCTTAGCGTAAAGTTAACGTACATATAAAAGATTAATAAAATAGAACGTTTTTTTAGAAGACGAAAAAAACAAAATTAAAAACGAAGGAATTCTAATCTCATCAACTGCAGCTAAACCACAGTCAACCAAAACCCAAGCTCCATTGTTTTATAAAACACAAGGGCTGAATATGCAATTTGTCCAAAGTTATTTATATCTTGATATTGTGCTAACCAAACACAAGGGCCGGTTATGCAAATACCTCATAGTTATAAAAGTCGCGGGTCTTAGCATGGGTCAAATAAACCCGTGATTCATCTCTCAGCCAATCACATGCAAAGCCCTAACCCAATTACCCACAAATAACCCAACCCTAACCCGACCTAACCCACCTCTACCCGGCTACACTTATAACTTTGTAACATTTACTGTTCACCCCATTTACCCCCAAATGCGATTAAACACACTCACTCACACACGAACACCTCAAGAACACCACGAACCCTAGTTCGTTAACCACTCACCCACACCCTAATTAACCATAGGGTTAATAACCCCCTCACACTCCTTAACCCATCCATCGCTTTCAATTAACCCTTACCCCAATCCACCCTGGCAAAATGGAAAGAATTGATTGGTGATGTGACGTGTGTGAGTGAATACACTCACATATCTAACACACATCTATCCACGTCATTAATCCGGGTTTACACATCTTTAATCGAACGATCGAGATTGAGATATAAAGAGAGAGAAGGGATGGAGGGCCAAGATTGAAGCGAGAAGAAGGACCTAGAAGATGGGTGAGCTCAAGCTTGGGGTATAAAAACCCCCCTCATTCCAGCACAAAGGAGTAGTAGTTAGTGATTAATTTTTCAGTTTTATTTTAGTAGTTTAATTGTTTTCAATTCAGTATTGAGTAGTTTTTGTAATTTCAACTTCATTCGTATTGTAAACTTTATTTCAGTTTTTAATAAAAGTAATATTTCACATTAATTCGTTTCTTCATTTTAATTCTGTCGAAGAATTTGTGTTTTGTTACAATAGATGAAGGCTTGAATAACCATCTTTGGAATTGGATGGCGGCTATGGTAACAAGAAGTGTTTTTTAGTAGCTCTGGAGGGTCAAGCATATAGTAGATTAGGTGTTTGTGATTTTGATATAAGGGCTTATGTGAATAAGCCATAAGCCCCACTTAGCTTATTGTTGCTTTCCTGTTCAGTGCTGGAAAGCTAAGGTACACCTCACTTTGTTTTACATTTGTTCTTTTTCTTTTTCTTAATAAGTTGTTACTTGTTTCATAAGAGTATAGATAAGCTGTTGGATTTGCTTATAGTTGAATAAGCACATTTTATTAAGTAGTGGAAATTCTGTCAAGTGCCTTTTATTTTGCTTAGTTCATGTAGTTTAAGAGGTGGAATACTAAGCTGCTAAGATCTTATAGCTAATAAGCTCATACACTATTTTTAAATAAGTTAGAGTTAAGAGTTTAAAAATGTGTCTTAAAAAAAAAAAAAGTTAGTAAAATAAGCTGTTTCTATATAATAGGATGCTTTTTTGATTTAATTAGATTAATGGACCTGTGTTTTGCATTTTTTTCATAGATTTTGTTAGTTTAAAAGTACAAGGTTTAAGTCCTTGTTAAATGCATAGTAGTCCTCTCGTTAGTAACTCATTTTTATTAACGTTGTTAGTTAGAATTAGATTGTTATCCATAGGGTTATAATTAAGGGACTACATCTGCCAATAGTTCAAACTGTGTGTTTTTTATAAAACTTTAAATTTTACCCCGCCTACCCTTATCTTTACTTTTTGTCACTTTTAGCCCATGTGTTTGTTTGGTTTAGTTAAGATTTATAAAAAAATATTTTTTTAATAAATAATAAAAGAGGTTTTTAGTTTAATTAGTTAAATTAGTTTTTAATAAATAGTTTAAAATTAGGGCTTTTAATAAAATTAATTTTCTGCATTTTTTCTCTTTATAAAAAGTATTTTTATAGAATTTTTAGTTTAAGTTTTATATTTTTAAAAATTAATTTTCAAATTTAGTTTTAAAACATTTAATTTTCAAACCTTTAGTTTTTTTAATTTTAACCTTTTAAAATAGAAAAATTAGTGAAAAAAAGTTTTTCTCAATCTTGGTACGTAGTTAGGATTAAGTTAGCTTAAAAAGTATTTTTCTTAATTTATATTCTATTTTTTAGGATTTAATTTAGATTAATTAGTTTTAATTCATATAAAATCCAAAAAGCCTTTAAAAAATATTTTTCTTTTCCTAAAATTTTCTTTAGCATTAATTTAGAATTGGGAATTTAGTTTATAATTTTAGGATTTAAATTGCATTTGTTTTCTTAAATGTCGCATTTTATTTACTTTCGTAATTAGTTTAATTTGTTAATTAGTTGTTTTATTGTGCCTTTAATTTTAGTAGTATAATTAAATCAAAAATATCTCTTTTCTTATTCAAATCAGGATCCAAACTTAAACGAGGTTTCCATTGCACGAGTCATTGGGGAAACGACCCGGGTGATCATACTTGCCCGGTTTATTATACGTATTTTATATTATATTTATGATATTTTTTGAGAGTGAATTATCAAGGTAATATTGGTATCTTTCTTAATTACTCTCGGGATTATATTATATTATTATATTTTACGTGTATAAACTGCACAATCATATATTAATCCGGTTAAGAGCTTATGGGAGAAAAAGCAACAAGTTACATACATGAGCTCTTAAGATTTCCAAATAATCCTTGTTTAGCATCCCACTCATACTTAACTCTATCATTTTTCGTTCTTCGCGAATATCGCGAACGCTTAGCCTAAAAGTTAAGGAACAAGCTAGAGCTCAACACGCTCGATCGAGTCAAAATTTACTCTTATTCTACCCAGCAAGAAAGTCAAAATTGTGACAAAATCACTTATTTTATTTTTGAAAATTTTAATTTTTTTTCATATTTTTGAAAATTTTGGTGGGAAAACGGGGTACGTGAGAACAACGGGTAATAGTAGGTAAGATCATATCGAAGATATACTACCCCATACTAGAATCAAACATTGTCCTACAGGCCCTACAGGGACTTTTGAGCTTATTTTTAAGCACTAAAATGGATCCTTAGGCCAATGAGCTTTTTACCTACTTAAAGCATAGCTATTAAGCTACTTATAATTGCAAACCAACTGCATTTTGAAAGACAGATAAGCAAGGAAAAAGCACTTATAAAACAGCTATTTCAGAAACTAGGCTTTTAAAAGCCACACAAATCTCAAATAAGCACCAATTTTGAATCCAAAAGCTGTTTTAGAAAACTTATAATGTGTAGAAGCTAATTTTAATAAGCTACCTTAACTAATAACACTTTTAGACTACTAAATCTAATTATCAAAACTACTAACTCCGAAAGAAACACTTTAAGCTCAAAAACTAATTAAGCTAAAATCTACAATAAGCTATTACAGAAGCTAAGCTCTTGAAAACTTAACAAACTAGTATTAAGCTACAATTCCAATTCATAAAATCTAATCCTATAAGCTAAAAATCTAAAATTAGAAACTAAGTCTTACTAGCTACTATTTTTGGTATTTTTAAAATTTTTGTGAACTTGAAAAGCTAATTTACCCTAAATATCAAGCTAGAATTTGAAATATTAGTTTTAATCTAACTTAACTAACATGTAAACTAAAAGCCTACTGACTTTTTAAAGCTAAAAAAACTATAGCTAATATAAATCTAATCAAAAAGGGATGCAGTTTGATACTGCACTTCTACCATCTGTTGCACAAGCAAAAATGATAAAACCAAATTGCAGTTGACCTTAAGTGTCAAAACTGCTTTGTACACACCAAATGAGTATGTACCAACACTAAATAAACAATATCCAAGCTTGAGAAAGCTTGGATCAAAAATCTCTTACTAGCTTAAAAAGAAAACTTCCCTGGTACACAGACTTAGAAAATAAGCTTTAACTTACTAAATTTTGAAATCTAAACTATGAAACCACCCTCACTGCTGATTTTAACCTATATTGAAACTAGTTCAAAAACATTCATCAACTGCATTTGACTTTTGAAAGTCAAAGATAGCTAATCCAAACACTCCTTTACCTATTTTCATTTCAAATTAAACTTTTAAAACTGAAATTTAGCTTACAAAATCTATGAATACCAAAGATATGCACCCTATAACAAACTTAACAATCAACCTTCAATAAGCCAATAAGCCAGAGACATTAAGCTAATGGCTGTGCTAATAATTTTTTTGGTTTTTATTGATTTATGAGACAAAAATGGAAAACTAAGTTTTATACTACAAAAGCTAAAAACAGATAGTTAAACATGATCAATAAGCATAATAAGATAGATAAAAGCATAATTAAACAAATAATAAGCTAAAAATAAGCAAATGCAAGATTAAAGCTAAATGATTTAAAAATAAAAGAGAACTTACAAAAGCCTTAGCTAAACAAAGGCAATAGTGCTCAATAGAGCTTTCAACAGCTCTAGCTTATCACAAGAATAAGCTAGTGAGGTCCCATAAGCTCTTTCATTGTAAGCTTATCATCCAAAAGATCAAATTCTATTTAGCAAGGGTAATTAACTGATTTTAAGGATTTAAGTAAATATATGAACTGAATTAAGCTCAATTTTGAGCTAGAGATCAAAGAGCTAATATGAGCGTTATTAGAAGCTTATGAATACAATAACTAAATATTGACTATTGAGAGGCTTATGACAGAAATTAGTAAAAGTGAACTTTAATTTCATTAACTTGGAAATGGATTACAATGTATTGAAAAAGAGATTACAATTACTGAATTTGAAAAGCTAAAGCTAAAGTTTAAAAGCTAACATTACATAAGCTAAAAATTCTAGAAGCTAAAAACTAGATAAAAAGAAGGGTTTTTTTGTGTATGAGTGAGTGAGGGCTATTTATAGCCTGCCAAAGATGCTTCTAGGTCTTATAGCCTCTCTCCCCTTGTCTTGATCTCAGCCCTCAAATAAATTCCAATCATTGAGTTGAATGCTTGTATTTATAGTGCTGAAATGATGCTTCTAGGCCCCTGAGTCAGGTATACACTCTCTTGGATCATGTCCATACATTTCTTTCAATCATTGGATGCTCTCTCTCCATCGTTGGATTAGATTTTGATCACACGGATTGCCAACGTGGCAATCCGTGTGTCAGAGGCTTTTGTGCTTCTTTATTCCCTTTTGGGGATTGACCAATAAGAGCATTTGGTGATGTATAACTCTGCCAAGGTGTCCTTTATCACTTGAATTACATGGCCACGTAGTCAATTTTCATTTGCCATTTGGTTTGATCTCGAGGTAAATTGAAGAAGACGAGTGAATAGTAGTAACTAATTTTCGCGCGTAAAAAAAACTTGTAAAAGAGGAGTTTGACTTTTTTTGACCGGGTTATAACTTGGGACTTTGGGCTTATATCTTGGGCCATGGGTGTTTTAGGCTCGGTTTAGGTGTTGTTATAAAGTTAACGAGTGTTAACTCTTATAATTAAAAGAGTTAACACCGTTAGGGTTTAGGGATTGTTTTTGCAATTTGGTTTAACTTTGAGGGACTGTTTTGGAATTTTTGGGTTTTGTCTTTTTATGGTTGACCATTGTTGACCATGAGTCGACTTTTGTTGACCTTTGATAACATTCTTCCGGCTCTTGTATTCTCTTTCCTTTCCCGTGTCCGTGTTTGTCCGGTTTTGACCGTTTTCTTGAGATTTTTGCAATATCCGTATCTACACAATCACAAAGACAAAACAAGCAATATTCAAGCATTTAAAGCACAATTTTGTCTCTTTAGGGTCATTTTTGATATAAAACGGATATGTGTTTTCACACATATCAAAATTCTCCAAACTAAGCAATTTCGTGTCCTCACGCAATATTATATGCTCTATAATCAAATACCTTAAAACTTCCCCAAACTAAATCTTTGAAAAGTAGCAAAGACTTTTGTGGAGAGAGTTAAAAAATCACAAGTTATAAAACAACCAATTTTCCATTTTTATAAAACTTTTTATTTCGATCTTCGTTATTTCCATAACTGTTAGGGATCATTAAACAAGATGCATTTCGATCCGAGAATGCCCCAAAAAGGATAAATTCATCGTCCCCGACCTTTCACTTATCCAAACCAAGCTTAAAACGAAATCACAGCTAAATATCAGTAAAGATGCTTAACACTACTCATATTTGCAACTTGTGAACTTTTCACTCATGATATTTATTATATCTTAAGTGAGTGTGCTATTATGAATTTCAACCATAGATCAACGTTTTGCAACATACTATGCTTTACGTTCCACCCAAGAATAATAAATTTGAAGGCGAGATCATCCCATGTAGCGACTTTCGTCTCGGCACATCCTAACCTTGCGGCTAAGTGACCAGGCTTTACTCACGGACCTTAGGTTTTAAAAACTCTCAGGTTTCCCGAATGTTCATAGCTTATAAAATAGAATAGTCAAAGTTCAAAAGCATATTTGAATTTAACAAAAAGAAATCAATTTATTAATTTAAACTTAATATTAAACATTTATGCAATTGTAACCCTCGACCTTTTAGAAAGCTGCAACATCGGTTGTGAGCCGGCAAGATGCAGCAAACTTTTATCAGTCTCAGATTTTTATTCTTACTATGGGCTTTCTTTAGAAGACTACCACATCGGTTGTGAGCCGGCAAGAGGTAGTAAACTTTTATCAGCCCACAGCTTTTATTATATATATATATATATATATATATATATAATTTATTTATTTATTTATTTTGTATAGGAAAACTTCTTTTTAAAAAATTCAAGTAATTTGAACTAAGGTGGTGTTTGTTTTTTCAGAAATGCCTCTTAACAGCATCTTAATCTGACTCATTCAGACGTGGTTAGACATTTGGGTCATTAAGACTATTTGTTTTTTTCATGTCATTCAGAGACAGTAAGAGACAAACACTGTTAAGACCGTTTGTTTTTTTCTGGCCATTAAGAGGCAGTAAGAGGCATAAACCTCTTACTGAACTAGATGTGGAGGAGGTGTCTTAACACCTCTTAATGTATTTTCTTTCCTTTTTTTTCTTTATTTATTTTCTACTTTGCTATTTTGTTTTTTATTTATTTTTTCTTGTTTCAATTTATCTTTTGTATTAAAAGTATTAAATAGAATGGCTACATATGTTTTTTTATAGAGGAATGCTACACTCACACCTTTTTTACATAAAAAAATCCACACCCACATGTATAAGTTAATTATTGGGAGTGAAAGTAAGAAAGAGAAAATTTAATACAATTTTATTGGTCCACGTCACTTGACACATGTGGGTGTGGGTTTTTTTATGTAAAAAAGGTGTGAGTGTAGCATTCCTCTTTTTTATATAAAGAATGTATAAAATGATATGTGCCAATTTATATTTTGTTCAAATTGAATTATACGGTTTCAGAGTCATTTATATTTTGTTTAATGGATGTTTTTTTTTAAATACTTTAAATTTAAATTTATTATATTATAAAATTTGTTTTTTTATTTAATAAAATTTATTTTTTGTGCTAATACAATCATTTTATATTTAAATTGTAAAAACTATTGTTTAACACATCTATACATTTTTACCAAAACAAACAGTTTTATTTCATTCAGATTGAGACTTTTCAACCACTTATTCAGATTAAGATGGGAATCAGATTCAGACTTTTCTACCGAATATTCAGATTCAGATGTGCAAATCAGATTCAGATTCAGAGCCTCTTAATAAACAAACAGCACCTTAATACACGATCCACTCAACTATCAACACATACAAAAAACATAGTATACAAAGATTTCTTATCCAAACTTCAGATCCATGAGGTTTATTCTGTCTTACAAAAGATTTTCCTCTTTTTTAGTCGTATAAATATAGCTGATACCTTTACTATAATATTTATTGCCTCTTTCCCTATATGTATTTGTATGTGTCATATATAACTGTATACAAGCTGTAGATACATATTCTGGTCTTTGGATCCTCTAGACGAAATTGAAACAGTTATTGTTTACCCATCATTTCTATGTCTACCCATCGTTTCTATTTATTTTTGAATGCTTGCATCTTTTATGTGAAGCTTACATTTTTGTGACATGTCTGTTATGTGCTTAATATGTTTTTGACCCTTACGAGACTAAGGGCCAGTTTGGTTGAGGGGGTTGGCAATGATTTAAGGACTCATGGTAAAGTATACACGTTTGGTTAAAATACTGGGCCCACAATTTTGGGTTCAAACCTTCCAATTCGGTATAC
>BQNB010132728.1:0-18578 GCA_026074375.1 Tanacetum coccineum
AATATTTTTCTCTTCTTTTAGTATAATTATAATAAAAAAATAAAAAAAATCAAAAATAAAAAAATAAAAAAAATTGTCCATAATAATAAATAAAATAAACAAAGTTGATAAAAGAACACCAACAAATAATACCTTCAATTGAGGTATTATCCATTAGTAAGTTCCCAACTCGAATCAAAGATTTAAAAACTTACCATTTGTGTTATTTACGAAATACGGCTCACCTTAAAAAGTAAAATTTTTAAGAGCTACCGTGAAGTAAAGTTGATTATTTGGTTTAAGTTGTCTTCTCGTTATCCGTTAAAATAGTTTGTTAAAAAAAAATAATAAAATAAAAAAAATCTTAAAAAAATTTATTAGTTTAAATTTTCTTTTTTTTACTTTGTGCATGCGCACTCGTTCTCAAACCCGCAACCGTAACCATCAACAACAAGCCCCACCTGCTGTTGTAAAACCATTTAATTTAGAAGAACCTTTTGATAATCCTCCCCTAGTTCCGATGGCTGATAACCAGACTATGGCAGAATTGCTCCAAGCACCCACCGAGGGGTACGAGGATGCAATCGTAATTCTTGAAATCAATGCTAATTTTGAGTTAAAGCATGGTTTGATCAATCTTGTTCAAAACAAGCAGTTTTTCGGACATGATAAAAAGGATCCACATGCTCACATCCGTTATTTTAATAAGATCACCTCAACAATGAGATTCCTGGACATCCCGAGCACGTCAATTAAGCTTATGCTTTTTCCATTTTCTCTTGAAGGTTTGGCCCGGATTTGGCTAGAAAAAGAACCTCCTCGATCAATTTTGACATGGGATTATCTTGTTTCAAAATTCATTAATTAATTCTTTCCCCCTTCAAAAACGACAAATCTTCGTAACGAAATCACGAGATTTCAACAAAGATTTGACGAATCATTTTACGAGGCTTGGGATCGATTTAATGACCTTCTTCAAGCATGCCCACGTCACGGATTTTCAGAATTACATCAATTAGATACATTTTACAATGCTTTGAATGCTAATGATCAAGATTCGTTAAATTCTGCTGCAGGTGGAAATTTTTTGGATAAGATGCCTCATGAATGCTTGAAAATTATCGAGAGTAAATCCAAAGTTCGTAACTCACGAAACAAGGCAGTCGTTGCCAAAGTGAGTTCTAATTCATCTACCCCCTGAATTTCACCCGATGTTACTGCACTTACAACTGAAGTTTCTGAACTTAAGAATATAATGAAGACTATGCTTATCGACAAGTAAAAAGCCCAAGCTCCCGTTCCCGTAAAAGCGATTGAGCAGAGTTGTGTAACTTGTGGAGCTGCTCATTCCTATAGAAATTGTCCTGCCACCGATGGCAATATTTATCGAGACAACATTCAAGAGTATATTTCATAAGCTGCTGCAGCCAATTTTAATCAAGGAAATACCAATTCTAGACCTCCGATAGTTGCAAACCAAATTCGACCTCCTGGTTTTCCTCCGATTCAAAACAATCAAAACCATTTCAATCAGAATCAAGGGAATAATTTCACAACCAAGGATACACTAGGAATCACAAGGGTATAATAACCTAAGGCGATTTTCAAGATTCACCCCAAGGAGCTAACTCGGCCTTAAACCAGCAAGCCGCCGACACCTTACAAGTTCTGTCAACAAGCTCGGTGACAAACTCTAAATTTTGAAGCATTCACGAAGGATAATGATGATAATATATGAACAATTTGCAAATGAAATTGGAAGATTTTCCCAAAGGATTCAAATGATTTTCAAAATAGCCTTTATGATGCTCCAAGAAGCACACAGTGATTTCAAAATGATGTTAGTCTTTATGCAAAACTATCACAATAGCAATACCGCCTCTACCTCGAGATCAGGTGCTCTTCCAAGTCAAACCGTGACTAACCCTCGCGAGCATGGGAATGCTGATCACCACACGAAGCGGTTTTAAACTTGTGTGAAGGACCTTCGAACTCCTCTTGTTCCTACTCCTGTTGTTTCTACTCCTCTAAAGGAACCAGAACGAAACCCAGAGACGTCAATGGACAAAGTGCAAAAACCAGGTTTAGAAAGTATCGCACAAGTCCCACCTCTGGAGGATCAAGATTCCATTTTTATTGAAATTCCAAAAACCTAGAGCTAAGAGTGAAAACTGTTAATTATTGAAATTCAACATGCATAATTTCTCCCGAGTCTATTCATAGCAACCTAACTTCCCATACCCGAAGATGAGTGAAGTTGATGAGTGAAGATAAACCCAGTGCTCAACAAAGCAGGTTTATGAAGTTGTTTAAACAACTCCATTTAGAAATTGGTTTAAAAGATGCTCTCATCGAAATGCCGAAATTCAACAAATAGTTAAGCGCTTTATTAAGAAACAAAGAGAAGCTTGAGGAAATTGCATTACAACCGTAAATGCTGAATGTTCTGCCATCATCTTGAACAAAGTTCCCAAGAAGCTCGAAGATCCAGGAAAATTTATTATTCCGTGTGCTCTACAAGAACTTGATAGGACTAATGCTTTAGCTGATTCTGGAGCTAGCATAAACCTTTTGCCTCTTTCTATCTACAAGCAACTTGGGCTTGGAGCTTTGAAGCCCACCCGAATGGGGGCACTCGCAGCTTGCTAGTTTACCGTTACGCACCCAATGGGCATAGCCGGGGGATGTTGTAGTTAGAGTTGATGGTTTTACTTTTCTTGCTGATTTTGTTGTGGTTAATTTTGAACCAGACCCGAGAGTGCCTATTATTTTAGGGAGACCTTTCCGTCGCACTACAAAAGCTCTCATTGATTTATACGAGGAAAAATTAACATTAAGAGTAGGAAAATGATGAATTGTTTTTATGCTGATACATTTGTGAAAAAAAACAAGAATAAGAAATTTGCTCGCTGAGTTCTATCATTGATTTTTCAAAAGATGAGCAGTTTAGTGACAGTACCACTATTCATTCCGGTGCTCTTCTTCCTAAAGTGTGTCAAAGGCGTTCTTCTCCGGTGAAGACTAGTGATAATCTTCTTGAGGAATTCGCCGATGAATTCACTCTTCCTAACCCATTTCCACTGGGAAATGACGATTCAATTCTTAAGAAGGATGTTCATGAAGAAAATTTTCAAATTTATTCAAACTCTCTTTTTAAATTTGAAGATAATTTCAACTCCACCGCAACGAAAATCCTCTCTTTAACATGGATGGAAGAAGATGTCGAGAACGAGAACTCCAAAGTTTTTGATGAGCCAGTTTTACCTCACACACCTTTTTCTAATAAGGTTGAATGTTTCAATCCAGGAGGCGATAATGATAAGATCGATGCTTTTCTAGCTATCGAAGTTCCTATACATATTGAAGGCTATTTTGACTCAGAAGGAGACTTAACCTATCTTAAGAGTTTGCTTAGTGATGATACTACCCCTAATCTTTCTCCTAAAGAGATTTTCGATCATGAACCACAACAACTTAGGAATGAACCAGAGAATGAACCTTTGATAACTTTTTCTCCCAAAAGTGATCCTCTTCACCATGAGTTCACCGGTGAAATTATCACGATTCCTCCAGGAATTGTTAGAGAGCATGAGGATTACATCAATCAAATGTCGTTGCTATGCAGTAATTCATCTTCCCAGTCACCGGGAAAATTCTCATACAATCATCGAGTCTCTTCCCACATCCACTACTCACATTGAGGATAGTGACCCAAATAGGGAGGAGATCGATATATTTTCCAGACCAGATGATTCGATACCACCAGGTGTTGAAAGTGATTTTGACTCGGAAGAGGACATTATTGACAACTTGCTTAACAATGATTCCACTCGTGAACGTTTAACCTTCAATATTGAGCCCGATGCACCAGTGATACACAATGTTGATGAGATTAATGAGCATGATGTTTTGACCCCAGGGGAGGTGAGATTGATGTTGATGAAAGGGTTAGACAATCCCCCTTCACATTTGTCACTTGGATTTTCCTTCCATATCTCACTTACCCCGAGGTTTCTCCCTTACTGTCCTCCACCAGAAATGAGGATACCATTTTTGACCCCGGCATCTCCACTTAGAGCCGGTGGCATCTCATCAGGATGGGACTTTCATGTGGTTTAATGTTTGTCCAAACATTAATGAAAGCCTGATTGAGATTTTCTCTTCCATTTACTCTCTCCAAGGACGAATGAATTCAGAGATCGAGTCAAGCTATGTGACTCGGTTACCAAAAATACGCGGCTTGTGGGGGGAAGGCACCCATGATGCCTTATCCATTTTATTTTTTTTCTAGCTACCTAATGTGCTTGTGAGGAGGCTTTGTACTCTTCCGTTCGCTTTGTGTTTGTTGTTTGTACTTGATGATTGTATTACCGGGATAAAACTCAAATTTTCTAAAGACTTCTCGTGTTCGGTGTTTAGACCGGTCCACATAGACAGCTTCTAGACTTTCTTGCATTAGTTTGGGGAAATCATTCTCCCTAAAGAATTATTACGGCTAACATTTATCTTATTGCACACTTAATAAGGCTTAAGATTGTATTAGTGATACTTTCTGACATGTTTGGTTATGAATTCGCTTTTTTAGAGTTCTAGTATGGGGTTTTTAAATCTTAGGCTAGGAAACATTGAGGACAATGTTTGATTTTAGTATGGGGTAGTATATCTTCGATATGATCTTACCTACTTTTACCCGTTGTTCTTACGTACCCCGTTTTCCCACAAAAATTTCAAAAATATGAAAAAATTTAAAAATTTTCAAAAATAAAATAAGTGTTTTTGTCACAATTTTAACTTTCTTGCTGGGTAAGGAAAAGAGCGCTTTATGGACCCCGGAATGAGCGTGTTCTTGTTGAGCTCTAGCTTGTTCCTTAATCCTTTTCGGCTAAGCGTTCGCTAATTTGCGAAGAACGAAGAATGATAGAGTTAAGTATGGGTATGATGCTAAACAAAGATTATTTGGAAATCTTAAGAGCTCATGTATGTAACTTGTTGCTTTTTCTTCCATAAGCTCCTAACCGGATTAATATACGTGCTGTTTTTGGAGATTAACCTTAAATAAACAATTTTTTATATAATTATATAGCAGAAAAGTTTTAGTTATTAGTTCAAATTTATATCGCTATTTTGGAATTTTTCAAAAAGGAAGTCTTATATTTATATTAAAAAAGTGATGATAAGAATAATTAAAATATAATAATTAAAAGCTGGGGGCTGATAAAAGTTTTACTAAACCTCTTTGCTTGGCTACAACCGGATGGGTGTTAAAGGTTGATTCATAAAGAAAGCCTAGTAAGCATAATGATCGTAGACTGATAAAAGTTTGCTGCATCTTGCCGGCTCCAACAACCGATGTTGCAGGCCTTCTAAAAGGTCTGCAGGCTTACAATTGCATTATAAATGTCTAAATAGGTCTTAATTAAATTAATAAATAAGATTCTTTTTGTTAAATTCAAATATGCTTTTGCACTTTGATTATTCTATTTTATAAGCTATGAATATCCGGGAAACCTGAGAGTTTTTGAAACCTAAGGTCCGTGAGTCCCGATACTAGTCTTTTAGGTGGACTGGTGTAAATCAAAAAGCCTGGTCACTTAGCCACAAGGTTGGGATTGTGCTGAGACGAAGGTCGCTTTACATGAGGATGATTCACGCCTTTAAACTCTTATTAAAGTGAAAGTAAGCTTAGTATGCTGCACAAAGTTGATGCTCATGGTGAAAGTCAAGATAGCACAAAAATCCAAAACTTAAGCTATAATAAATATCGGGAGGTGAAAAGGTCTACAAAGTTGCAAATATGAGTAGTGTTGCATCCTTACTGATATTCTAGCTGTGTGTGATTTTTGTTTTGCTTGGTTGGATTATGTGAAAAGTCGGGTGGACTCGATGACTTTATCCTTTTGGGGGCAATCTCGGTTCGAAATGCATCTTGTTCTTGATCCTAAAGTTATGGAAGAAAATAACGAAAAGTCGAGATACATTCATTTAATTTTATAAAAAAAAATTAAACTTTTTTAGAAAATGGGAGGAATAAGGGGTTGTTTTATAACTTGTGATTTGCTTAACTCTCTACACATAAGTTTTGCTACTTTTCAATGGCTTTAGTTTGGGGGAAGTTTGATGCGAATTTGGTATGGAGCATCTACTATTGCGTCCAGAGGCCACTCCAATCGCTTAGTGAGAGGGAATAAAAACTACGAAAAAAAAAAAAAAACTAAAAATAATAGTTTAAGTATTTATAGGGGACCTTTCGGGAGGAGGTCTACCTATGGGCGATCCTCCCTTAAATAGGTGGGCGGTCCCTTAAGATAAGGGGGCCGCCCGTTATTTATGGGTGGCCGACCCTTTAGACTGGGCGCTTCCCAGTTTGTCTCCTTTTGTGTTGGAGATTTTTCTCGGCGGAACTTTCTAGCCTGTTTTAAGTTCCGAAAATTTTGAATTTCAAAGTGTTTATTTTGAATAAAAACATGTTCTTTTAATTGAGTAGAAGATGTTTTTATTATATGGTGTGTTAATAAAATTTGGTTTACACCATTTTATAAAATTGTGAGGTTGAATAAAAATTTCCTTTGATCATAAAATGCATTAAGCATTTATTTATTCATACCTTTAAGTGATATAATTTTCGAAATGAAAATTTACTACTAATTACTTGTTTACGTTTAATTTTACATTGAACGTTTTTATATTTTGTGATTATCAAAACGTAAAGATGTGAAAAATATTAATAATGTTTTTAGGCATTATTTCTATCAACATATTCTCTTAGAGATTTTAGCCCTATAGCATACATGCATTCGTTTTTATTGTCAAAGTCATCCCTTATTTTAATACCATGACAATCCACATGTGATATTTTAAGATAAGGTTCGGGAGGGGAGGGCGGAATAGGCATATGACTAAATGTGTTTAACTGCCATTTGAAGAGGTTATCGGGTTCATTAACATAATCTTAGGAAACAACAAAACATTAAGATCAAAATCATTAACAGGGGGAACAACAACTGCAACCTCTTTTGGATTTTTGATTTTTTTTGATGATTAGTTTATGAACTATGTCGCTTTTGCCACATACTTCGTTCACAAAGAATTGAACGTCGTCTTGGTCCTTAACCTCGAAAATTTTTGAACCACATTTGTAGTATATACTGAAATAGTTGTTGCAAATAATGTCGAATTTTTTTTCAACATATGCCAACAAGCCACCGTAATCAATATTCCGCAAAAGTGGGTCCAGTAAAACTTGTCTCTTGGATGATTGAAACACAAGGCTAACCTTAAATTTTAACTGCGTAAGGATAACCATATTTACTTGTGTTTACATAGTTTGTATGTGACAAATACACATTGAAATTTTCTATTTATTGTCTTTCTCTTATATTTTTTTTATATATTTACTATATTACATACACAAATAAATGACATCAACTACCGGTCGCCCTGAATTAGTAAATACTTACCTACCCACATATTTAAACGATCCTTAATGGTTATTGTGTTTCAACTAAGGTCCCTAAAGAATAGGGTGTTAAGTTGTAAATTTTTTAAAAAGGCCTTATCTTATATAAAGCCTTCAATATCCATCTTAGTTAAGACATAAATCAAGAAACAAAAAAACATACTCCTTCAACTCAAAAACACACACACAAATAATGGTTCGATGCCCTATTGCCAGGCCCAATCTGTTATTCGCACTTCATGGACTTCTATAAACCTAGGGAGGAGATTCTATTGTTGTCCGATATGTTATTTGTTTAAATATTTAATTGGTTAATTATAATATTTAACTAGAACCTGCTAAAATTAGTTAAAGTAAAAAATTAGGGGTACTGTGGCTTATAGGATTGGTTAAGAATGATCCATGTGTCAAGATCTGTTCAGGATTATACCATGGCTACTTGAGAAATTAACCACACTTTTCAAAAAATAACACAATAAATCATGAGCTTACAAAACACAATCACTGAACAAGCAAACCAAGCGCGAAGATTGAAGTGGATTTTAGCTATTAGTTGGTTTCTATTTGTTGCTTACCTAATGAACTGATATGCAATAATCTAATTTATATTTGTGCAACTTTTATGACTATGGATCTGCTACGTTGTCTATGATTTTGTGTGTAATCAACTAAACCATTTCCAGTTGTGTGAAGTCAAGGGGTTATAAAAGGTAGGAAATAAAGTTTCCCAGCTTATATCCAACTAACACTTTTAAATTAAAGATGCAACAGTCAATAAAAAGTAGCAAGTATTCCAACATTAAATGTTACTACCCCAAAAGAACTAAACCAAAGGTTAAATAAGTTCTGAACAGTATAAGCAACATACCTCTAACTGGCAATCTTATACTTCCAAAAGTAGTCAAACATATATGACAACGATACGACGTTTAAGCCCTAGACTTTTTGTGGATCTTGTTTGGCATGAAGAACCAGAGACCATTTTATCGTTAAATTAGCTAAAACAGGTAGATGTAATATTTATGCACACCCTCTATGTAACATCCACAATCTCCGTATGCATCACCTTGTAAGGGGACATCCTTTCCAACATCAAACTTAATATTGTAAGTTTCAGGATCTATGCATTTAGCCTCTAAAATGCCCCAATCACGAAGATATTGTGGTATACGTGTCTTAAACGCTATCCTTATATCTGACCACCACTCTCTTGTCTCCTCAACAGAAACACCCATCGAATCATACAATGTGATGACACCGAACCTGATATGCAGCACACCGAGGCAGTAATGTGTCCTAGGTTTGTTTATAGAAAAGAATACCTATATTCAAAAATAAGTTAATATAAGATCATACCTAAATTATCTATTCGTTATTGAAAATATTAGCTACACACCTATTCCACATATGCCTAAATAACAAGATACCTCACTCCATTACAAACCCATCCAGGAATGTCACTTTCGCGCATGACAAAATCACAGAAATACGGGCCGACTATGGCCCAATCAGCGTCTGCTAGCCTAAATTCACATATAAGGTCGAACCATGCGTCCAAGTGCTAGTTGTTGGATTGAAACTACATTTATTGAAGAACATGTTGGTGTTAATAATAAGTAACAAAAATACAAATATGTATTATATATAGACTAGAAAATCACGTACTTTGTAGTGTTTATAGCCAAACCACCATGGTGATCACAGATATCAACACTGATAGATTAAACCAAGAAAGATGGATATGAGTTAGTGCCAGTCATGCACAATGTCCCTAAGTCCCGCCTTAGAATTGTGTTCCTCTGCACGTACTCGCTCGACCACCTCTACCCGCCTTCACACAATCCAGTGCAACAGCAGTGTTCCGTCTATTGTATGTGCCTCTCCATCTCGTAAGTTTAACGCAGTTGCTCTATGCTCCCTATCTGATTCGCATTTGATTGATGTAGTCTGTGCTGGAATTTGACCTTTGCGTATTCGTTAGGTCACGACTGGTGAAATATGGCGTTGCGCGTCTAGTGCAGTATGTATTTCAACCATGAATGATGTGTTGTAAAGAAGATGTAGTAGTGTAAGTAGTATAACATGGTGAAGCGCTCTCTTACTTACATAAAGCGCCGAGAGCCTCCGTCAACAATAGGAGTGAATCGGAGATTAAATATGCCTGCAGATCTTACACTCTAATACCGCAGAGTGGGAATATCGGTCTTGTTCTTTTGATAGACAAATAATTTCTAAAGAGCTGTCGCAGAAAGAGAGATCGTATGCACCTTCCTTCTTTGTGTGTTACGTGCGATAGAATATAGACTGATACACCGCTAGAATAGTTGACAGTCATAAGATGAATAAGTAAAGAAGATATATAGATAACCATTCATAGTTATCCACTTAATATACACTATGTGTCGATCGATGGCTGTACAGGATCGCTCTGGATATCACGTAGATTTGAGAATAACTGTAAGAAGTCAGTTGTGCCGGAGAGGTGAATAGAGACCTGTTATTTATATCTACGCCTAAGCGGATGGTGTGTGTCAAGTACTTCTGTATTTGTTAGGCACGAGCTTTACACTTGACACTAGATGTTAGGAGGTGTGTACATTGTGTATTCCGCTGTATAATACAGAGTGTATACCGCGTGCTGTGATTGCGCCCCCCTTCCGCTTCACGACAGTATAAGTGCGGCAAGCTGTATTTCTAGTTTTGTGGTGCTATGCAATGAGAACTACTAATCTTCGTGATAATATAGATGCGCAAGTAGTATATAACGAATGCTTTAATGATAGAGTAATAAAGTATACGGCATCATTGCTAAACTGGAAATGAGCCGTGGACTCTGTTAAGATATCAGTTCATTATAGTATTATGATCTTAAAGGTGATCGCCTCTACTCCATTATAGAACGGTCGTATACCTCTTGAAAACCTCTGAGTATAGAATACTTAGTTCTATAATATCTCTACTATCTCTCTAGATTGTCAAATCTCAGATCTAATGAGACTATTCGCGCTAATAAAAAATTGCGAATATCTAATAAGGAATAGTGTGTAAATGTGGATGCGAGTGAGATAAATGTTATGTGTTTGACAAACAGGAGGCAGAGTATTCGTTGTTTTAGGTGTGTTGTGATCTCGTAGATGGCAAATTGAAACACAGTAATATTGTTGAATTTAATTAAATGATATAAAAATAGTAAACTAGTTATTAAAACATATGGAAAATTTAGGAAAATTACTTTAAACATGTAGAATCTAGAAAACTTAAAAACTGGAAAATTGGCTCTGAAACATATAAGCCGAAAATAAGCAATTAGGCCACGAAATAAGCCAAAATGATAATTGCTTGCATAAGTATTAAGACGTGCAAAGGTTTAAACAGAAAAGTCACAAGGGCATTGTTGGTCAAGTGGCTTTGTGGTGAGTGAAGGAGATATTCTTAGAAGTCACAGGTTCTCGACCCAGTGACCTTTATCTTTTTGATAAAACATTTTTTATCTTTTGGAACAAGCTAAAGAAAAGCTTAAATGCCAAACTTTAATAAAGAGCTTTTTGACACCAAACCTTAAATTACGTTGAATAATGCTAATTGAAAAAGAGTGCTAGGCAGTGTGGCTTTTCTTTGATATGGTTTTTAACCTCTAAGCCTAAAATGTATAGGACAGCTAGGACTCAATTGACGTGAAATAAAATATTGAATTTACGCTGTAACAACGGCCTACCCCGTAACTAGGCAGCCCAAATGTCGTATAACTTCCTCCACCTAACATAAGTCTGTAAAATGGACCATATACATAGCACAAGCCAGTTGTGACCAACCACAGCCTCAATTCACGCTCTGCCTTTAGCCACATCTGACTTATTACTTGATTCTATTTGGAATAACTGAATACACGCACCCTTATCTAACCATTTTAATAAGTCTAACCCAGCACCCACTGATTGATCTAGACTACTCGCTATAGAGACTTCTACCACACTCGTCAGACAAATTTGCCAATCCATCCGTTACTACCTCCATATATCTGTTCCCAGTCAGCACCACTTCCACTCCGTCCTAGATGCCACTCTACCTATCTATCTCCAGATAGCCAACCCCTGAATCGCTTGTCACGTTCTAGACCCCTCAATCCCTTGACCCTTCCCACTACTGTAGACCATGCTACTCATGTCCCCTATAGTAGCATTGTCTAATACTATCTCAATATTGTCAACTATAAGAAGTCGCTAACACTTACTATGTTGTTCAATCCTTCCTCTCCGCATACATACATAGAGGTCTAGACTCTACTCCGCCGTGCGTCAACCTCCGATCATCACTATAACACCTCACATCTCTCATGGTTAGCAATATCGATATGACCGCATACATAAATGTGTTCATCGACACATATGTTTACCATAAGTGATCGTACACTAGTGTGTCAGAGACAGAATTAATGCACCTGTGACTGCATAGTTTATATAAACATTAAAGTGCTAAAAGAAAGGTCCTACTCATACTTGTCTTATTCTTGAAGTGTGGTATCTATTATTATGTCTATCCTTTACTATGTCCCTACATGAGTTACCGGACAATGCTCTGCCTCATGTGCCACCTTAGAAATGTGTGCTACTAGGACAATATTCCGAGCAGCTCCATGAAAGTTGAGATTCCCGTATACTCCGTAACACATAATGATAAGACAGATATAAATAATACGCTATATTTGACTGTGCGTGTAAGAACGAGTGAGTCGAGAACGTATCATTGTTCAGCATGAACGACTTAGTACCTCCTTTGTTAAAATCCATTTGCTAGTTTATGAAATATATCTAGGCCTTGATATTTAGCACATGCAAAATCAAAAAAACTACATAATCTCTTATAAAATGTCTTACAACAACCAACTTTCCCATTTATCTTCTTATAAACCCACGCCTCCCCTATTCTCCTTTGAATTATTATGATAACTTGTCATAAGATATTTTGCTAGTAAATTCTTTATATACATTTCACTTAGCCTTTCTTACTCATTAGATAACTAGCAAAACAAATAATATTCTCTCCTTTTTCTCTCATTTTGACCGGCCAAGAAATAGAACGAAGCAAAAATATAGCTTTTGATTTTTAGCAAGGATATTCCAAGGTGTTTTAAAGGTCTAAGTAGACATCAAACAATTTACGGTTCGATTTAGGCTAGTCTTGTTGTTCTTACCACCTCATCTTCATCCAAGGTTCATTTTAATTTCTTTATACTTTCATAATAATTATTTTCATATAATCATCTTTTGTGTAAAGTTATATCACCACTTAGTTTGTTGTTTTAAGAAGCTTTCAAGAAAACCAAGAATAAACATAAGCATACTAATACTTGCAAGAAGATGTAACATAATTATTAAACATGTTAGAGCTTTTGAAAAAATATATATTTATTTTGGTATATTACAAGTGCTAGTTGAATTATTAATCTTGTTGTTAAATAAATTGTTCATAAACTAGTTTATGTAGTTTTAGAATTTATTTATGTTCTTGGAGTTTTGTTCACAATATTGTGAAGAGTTAGATGGGATTAGGTTAGTTGGATGTTGTTGATTTTGGAAGAGGTTGAAGTGTATATAGAGGTTATTGTTGGGTAAAAATAAGGTTAAAATTATAGTTTTGAAGTGGATAGAACATCCCTCTTTACAACCGGTTTTAAACAGAATGGTATGGATTTTTCGACGAGTTAAAACCTTAAAAATATGTTGGCACGTCTTAATACGAATTCGTGGACATAAATAACTCGAAAAACGGATGTAAAACAAAGAAGTTATGGCCAAAACAAGATTTGAAACAATACCGGCAAACACAGTTTTTGTATATAATCTGGCATAATTGGTTTTCGTAATTTTGACCCCTTCCGGGTCCGAACCGGCTTAAGTATAAAACTAGAAACTTGCTCGAAATGATTTTTCGGTAAAGCCACGCGAGTTGAAGCCCGAAAGTGTAAAACGGATGAGTTATTCTTAATCAAACTTGAACTATTTTTCGGACAATGACATGAGATTTCATGTACATTATTTACAAGCTAAGAATGCTGTTAGGAATAGTAATTTGTGTTTTTGGACGTTTTCAAGTCCGTTTGGACTTTAAAAACCTTAGGAAATAATATAGCATAACCAATATAAAATTTAAACGCGTTTTAAACTTTATAAATATTATTTTATAAATTAACTAGACTATATATATATATATATTGTCGTTGTAAAAATAACAAGGATGTGTATTACGCCGTGCTAAGCATGGCCCAGGTTGTTTAAATTGAGGTTTTAAAGTTTCCGATAGTGTGTGTATATTAATTCTAAAGAAAAAAATCTAAGGTCTGTTTGGTTGAGGTGTTTTAAAAATGGTTTAGGGTTGATGGTGAAATATAGGTGTTCGGTTTGAGTTTATGGTCCCTTGATTAGGGATGATGTTGGGATTACAGATTTGAAGATTACAAAACCTATTAGACGAAATGAAGAAAGAAGAAACAATGAAGGACCTAATATGTAATAGTTAGTTAGCTTTGATAGTAAGCTAGGGTTTGTAACCATCCTCTACTATATAAAGAGGATAGGCGTCTAGGTTACAATCCATCCATTCATAGCAGACTTCTCCAATGAGAGTCTAAGAAACGCATAGAGCGTGTGTAGTGTAGTGTAGTAGTAGTAGTTAGTTCTTTATTGTGTTTAATAAAGAAAACCTTATTAGTAACATGATTATGTTCTTGTTCTTTATATTCCGCTGTGCTTATCAATCATTGTTATATTACCCTAGTTGAGTCCAGATCTTGGATTCTACAATTGGTATCAGAGCCTCGTGGCTCTTGATCTAGGGTTGATAAGGTTTTCGTGTAATTAAGTTTCTGGTTTCGCAATCAACAACAGTAGCAGCAGATTCGTTCAAACAGGGACAAACAGCAGGTGCGTATATTGCTTTGAATTAATTTTGATGTGGGGCCAAGTGAAACACGTCATCAAGAATTTGGAATGACATGTAAGTATCCTAATTCCTAACGTGTTGCAAGAATTTGTTTTTATACCACGTGAATCAAGAGTGTACATGTTTTCAACATCAGACACGACAAAAAGATTGAATTAGTCAACAATGGTATGCTCATAAAGATTCATTGAAAAAGTGAATTGTGTACACGTTTGGGTCTTTTAAAGAATTTAAGCACTGCCAAATTAAAGCTGGGCACATGGGTTCGGTAGTCATGATATATATTCAATGGCCTATGATTATTGTGTACGTGTATGGTTTGGGGCAATTCATTCTGTGCTCAAGCATTGTGAATGTTAATTCTCAAACGTTAAAAGGGTTTTGAAGGGACCTACAAGATTCTTAATACTATTGTGAGATATCTTGAAGCAGATACACGTGACGAGTTTTTATTTCAAGAATGATCAAAGATGGTGTGCGCATGCAAAGGGCAGTTATGATGTTCATACTTATCCGGGGTTTGAGAAATTGAAGGAGCGAGAAATGCATGAATATTAGGGAATATATTTAATAACTTCCGGGTGATATTTTTAAATGTATTTGACTATGTTGCTGATTTTATGGGAACAGTTTAATTATGTTGGTGCGTGAATTGTGGAAAGTCATAATGTGTATTGACTTTTATTCGTAACTTCTGGAGGACATTTTGGGCTGCGATGATAAATGAAGTAAATAGGCCAGCCAGCTCCTTTTGATCGTGATTGGATATTGACAAAGTATTGTGGATAAGTTTTGTGACCTCATGGACTTCGTGTATATTGTTGCACTCATGGTTACTTCTGGTCACGTTTCTATTAGTGCTGATTGTATGTTTCGATTGCTGCTGGTTACTTATTATTCCTGCTGGTTGTCTTCTCGGTTACTACTGGTCTTACGATGGTTCCTCCTGGTGCTTATACGGTTCCTACTGGTTGTATATTCTGATTCATACTGGTGGTTATGAGTTACTACTGGTTATATCATTCCTGCTGATAGGCTTTATGGTTCCTACTGGTCTGCTTATGGTTTCTTCTGCTTGCCTTGTCCGATACTGTTTGTTATTGCTGCTAGTATTATAGGTCCTCAGACGCCCTTGGATTTTGGACGATGTGATGGTTATGGCTTGGTTACTTCTTATTGTTTTGGTTTGGTGTTTACAAACTGTTTATTGCATAACATAATAATGTGAGACTCATTATTATTTTTATGATTTGATCTGAGATGGATCAATGGGCGGTTTTGGTGAGTTTAACTGAGATGGGGCGACGATGAACCTAACCGAGGTGTAATAAACATGTCTTGTACGCACTGAGTCAGAAAAAGGTATTGAAGACGCTTGGATGCATTAGCTTCTTAATCAATTATGTGACAAGTTTACCTTTTTTTGTGAGATGCAATAAAGGATTGAGGTAGATCACCGGCTGAGGCAACAATTACATAAGAGAGGAGGATGTTATTGCACTTGGATGTTTCATTGATACCTACTATTTCAAGCCAATTAAAGTCCGAGATTCATGAAATGGTTAGTATATTTTTAAGGGGAAGCTTATTGTTTATATACTTACCATCTACATGCATCACTTGAGGGGAAGCGTTTCCGAGTTGCACAAGACCCCTATTATATGATATTCATGATGTGCAGCTTATTATTGTGATGACATGTTTTAGCATTGTTTCTTCATGCAGGTTGTTTTGTAATATCAAATAGGGGAAGATTGTTGGGAATTACAGATTTGAAGATTACAAAACCTATTAGACGAAATGAAGAAAGAAGAAACAATGAAGGACCAAATATGTAATAGTTAGCTTTGTTAGTAAGCTAGGGTTTGTAACCATCCTCTACTATATAAAGAGGATAGGCGTCTAGGTTACAATCCATCCATTCATAGCAGACTTCTCCAATGAGAGTCTAAGAAACGCATAGAGCGTGTGTAGTGTAGTAGTAGTAGTTAGTTCTTTATTGTGTTTAATAAAGAAAACCTTATTAGTAACATGATTGTGTTCTTGTTCTTTATATTCCGCTGTGCTTATCAATCATTGTTATATTACCCTAGTTGAGTCCAGATCTTGGATTCTACAGTTGGTATCAGAGCCTCGTGGCTCTTGATCTAGGGTTGATAAGGTTTTCATGTAAAATTATTTTTCTGTTATTTTTAATAAAAAGGCGTATTGGGCAATTAGGGTTTTTATGCAAACCCTAATTTGTTTAAAGGCAGCAGCAGTAATGACACATGAAGGCTTCTAAATTGATGATCTAATCTGTGACGTGATCATGATGGTATTTATGCTTCATTCTTGTTTGAAACGCAGGATCCATGAATTAGCGACAACTTTGCTACAGAAAAAGTATCGCTGATGGATATGGGACAGATCTATGACAGTTTTGCAACAGCTATGTCACTGATTAGCGATAGAACAGTGACAAATCATGTGTCGCTAAAGCATATGGGAGGAAGGAGATGCTGATTTTGTGACACTTTTAAGGCGTCGTCTGGATACTTAAAAAAAAGGTATCTGTACGAGTTATATGTTTGTTTCTGCTGTTTTAGTTTATCTACTTTATGGGTCTGCTGGTGTACGTGTGATAACAGCAGCAGGTGGTCGTAGTTACAAAGAAAACAACAGGTTTAAAAGAAAAGTCATAACAGGTTGTTAAAGGATGTGTATAGGTGTGAATGATGGCTGCGTCTGTGTGGATATGGTTGGATCTGCTAGTCATATGGTATGTACATGGGCCTACGTGATTATTGGCAGATTGGTTATGAATTCACAGATTTGGAAGCAGTTATGATGATAAGTCGTGGTTTGGGAAAGGATATGTTTTAATATAAATCCCTGATTGTTAGGGATTGTATATTTTCCCAAAATTACTTCCTGACTTTATGGAGTGATATTAGACTTTACCTGATTTGTAGGGATTTCATTTTAAACTTTAGTCATATACATTTCCTTATGCTGCTCAATGCTGCTGATTGGTTTTTGGTGCTGCTAAATTTTGCGTGAACACTTTGTATTAGTGCTGGCAAGGAAATGGTTAATTCTGGTTACTCTTTGATTAGTACTGCTAGCGTGTTCCTTTAGTTCTGGGGTAAGGAAGGTTAGTACTGGTCATTGTTGAGTTAGTTTTGCCTTTGGATGTTGGTACTGCTAGCATTACTCAGTTAAGTCTGCTAGGCTTATGGTTAAGTCTGCTAGGCTTATGGTTAATTCTGCTAGTTTTTGAATCCTGAATGATGATGGCTTGTTATGGAGAGTATTTTGAAGACATTTGATGCAATGGTTTTTAATCAATTATGTGACAAGGGTAACCTTTTTTGTTATGTAGATCGCCGAGGTGTGGCAACGGAACAAACAAGGATTACAAGTAGATCGCCGAATGAGGCAACAGTCACATAAGAGAGGATGATGTTATTGCACTTAGATGTTTTTCATTAATAATTACTATTTAAGGACAACACGGATGTATTTGGATCTTGAACAGTGATGAAATTATGGCTTGTTTTGGGGATAATTGTGAAGAAAATTGGTTATTGCTTATCTGATGTTGTAGTTGATTTTCATAGGTGCGTGTCTTATCATATCTTAGATGGCTAACAACGTCTTAAGATAACTTGTTCGTGCTTATAATGTGGTGACGAAGACTTGATGAATCTAGCAAAGGTGTACGATTTATCTTATAATGCTTACTACGTACATTTGCTATCACTTTAAGGAGTTACGTGTCTCATTATAGAGAATGAGGATTTTGTCAAGAGGTTGCGGTCTACTTATATTTATCAAATGATCACGTGGATAGTTCAAGACATGAGACACAAGTTTGGGATATTCAATTTCTTCAACAAATGGGTTATACTCATTTTTCTTTATCATTAATCACTATTTGGAGCCTACTGAGTTTAAGATTCAAGAGATGGTTAGCACACTTTCAGGGGAAGCTTATTGTTAACATGTTTAACCATCTACATGCACCACTTAAGGGTAAGTGTTCACAAGTTGCTTATCTACGCAAGACCCCTATTGGATGATTACAAAAAGGGGAAGAAGATTCATGATTTGCAGCTTATTATTCTGGTGACATGTTCAAGAAGATCTTAAGTCAAGGGGAAGCATTGTTTCATTCAGGGAGATGATTACATCTCAACTTCAGGGGAAGCTTAGGCTTTAT
>BQNB010132730.1:0-18577 GCA_026074375.1 Tanacetum coccineum
ATTACTTAACAAGACTAATTACGACTAATAAGACCGATAACATTCTTGTTCGACTTATATAAAATTAAGGCTAACAGTAGACTTTTTCTGGATGATCTGGATCAACGAACCCTTCTGGCTGAGCAACATAAACCTCCTCCTTCAGTGGACCATTAAGAAATGCCGTTTTCACGTCCATCTGATAGATTGGAAAAGACTTGTGTGCTGCGTAGGCAACGAAAATCTGAACTGCTTCCAAGCGAGCAACTGGTGCAAATGATTCTTCGAAATCAATACCCTCTTCCTGAGCATAACCTTTAGCTACAAGTCGTGCTTTGTTGCGAATTACAGTCTGATCTTCATCCTTTTTGTTCTTCCATAACCACTTTAGCTTTATAATCATCTTGCCAAATGGTTTGTCGACTAGTTCCTAGACTTTTAGTCTATTGAACTGATGAAGTTCATCCTGCATTGCTTCGATCTATGCAGAATCAGACATTGTCTCCTTAATGTTCTTCGGTTCAACAATACTCACCGTGAGCGTGAACATACACATTTCAGGATCTGTGGCAAGCTGTCGTCTTGTTTGAACTGGCATGGTTGGATTTCCACGAACTTGTTCTAATGGATGATCTCTAGTCCATCGGTAATCATGACTTTGTGGTTGAAATGAATGTACATCGGTATTATCAATGTTACATGAGGAAGACTCACTAATTTCTTATACCTGTATACAAAAAGGATTGATAAATTCAGCTTCTTGAAATGATGCATTCAGTGCTAGATCATTGTTGTTGTCCTCAGCATGACCGTGTGCTGGATTGAAATATTCTTCAAGTAAAGGACTGAAGAGAAATTCAAGAGAATAAATTCAAACCCTTGTATGTTGAACGAAAAAAAAAAAAAATTTTTTTCCTGTCTTTTCTGCTGGAGGAACAGACATTATTGTCTTGGGGGCACGGGGGTCAAGTTGTCATAATCTGACCTTATGTCCTTGAGGAACCAGGCCTGAAGAGACATTTTCAACAGACATCTCTTGTCGTGTGTGGTGTTAACAGGTCTGGAACTGATGATGATCATACATCATGTTCTTTGATTTCATCAACTGAGATATGAATGGACTCAACTATTAAGCGTGTTCTCTTGTTGTAAACACGATATCCCTTCGACTGAGTATAATATCCCACCATGACACATGGATCCCCTTTTTTCTTTTTCTTATCCAATTTTCCCCGCCATTCTTCTAGTTTATGTAACAAAAGACAATCCAAGATTTGAAATGTTTTATATTAAGGTTTCCTGTCATAATGATGTGATACGCCCGTCTTTCCATGAGTCGAGACTTATGATTGATCTGTTCTGAGTATAGCATGTGGCTGAAAACTGCTTCAGCCCAAAATGAGTACTGAAACTTAGAAGCTAGAGCATTGTTTCAGAGTGAGCCTCAACAAGAGTGCGGTTCCGTCTTTCGTGACAAACGCCGTTCTGTTCAGGTGTTCGAGGAGTGGAAGTCTGATGTTCAATGCCTTCTTCTTTGAAATAAGCATGGAGTGTCGTGTTCAAGAAACTATGTGCCTCTATCAGTATGGACATTAATAACTTGAGCTTGAAGATTGCGTTGAATCATCGTGAGAAAGTCTTTGAGAACTACTGGTGTTTCATCCTTGGATCGTAGAAAAAGAGTCCAAGTGTATCTTGAATAGTCATCAACAATCACCAAAAATATTTCTTCCTATTTAATGCTTGCAAACCGCGTTGGACCACACAAGTCCCATGTGAAAGCAAATTCAGCCCTTCCTTTGAACTTGGAATAAGCTTTTGACTTAAATTAGCATCTTTTTGCTTTAAACTCAATTCACAAGACTAACAAAGTTGACCTTGACATATTTCAACTTAGGTAAGGCCTGCACAATATCTTTCTTTGAGAGTAAGGTGATGTAACGAAGTTTAAGATGAGAATGTCTTTCGATGTCAAACAAGCTTTGAGTTGGTGAAGCTTTAGCCATGAAACATATTGAGTTGATGAAGTTGTTTCTTGAAAGGAGATAATTTTTTTTGTGTGAGATCGGATCCACATTTACCATTAGAAAAATGGTTTCCCCTGAAGATCTCGTCACAAAATTAAGTAGATTTCCCTGAAAGCAACCTCCAAATCCCCGAATCAACATAATTTTTTTTTGAACCCCAAAACCGAGAAAAATGTGATTGAGTCCTTCGACTAATAAACACCGTTTTGATCCGTGTGACATTTCCTTGATTCAGATCTCCATAACCAAGAATTGGAGCAAATTGATCATTTCCAAAATGAACAGTACCTAGAAATTTCTCCACAAAATTACACAACAGCTTGAGATTGCCCGTCATGTGCTTTGTGCATCCAGAGTCAACAATGAATAGGATGAGTTGTACAATCTGCAAGAGAATTAGAGGACGATGGAACATTGGACAAATTGGATCCTAAGGAATTTGATATCTTCAAGACATTAGTAATCCTAGAGACAATGTCTATAGTGGGACTAATACTTGTTGATACATCATCTTTCTTGATCTTAGGCATCCATATCTTTTTGGTCCTAAGAGGCTTTTGTGTCCATGTATATCTTGATGGACATGTCTTAGCTATCCACCATTTCCATTCCTGATTTGTATTCTCATACAACTCCTTATAATAACTCTTGGATTTCTGAATAGTGGTATCTGATGCAACTGTTTTCTTATGGGGTGTTGCAACAGATTTGTTCGCTTTTCTCTTGGGTTTACTAGCACTAATAGGCACTACCTTAGGCTTCTTAGTTCTAGCGTTCACGTCATTCAAGTATCTAGAAACACAAGCATCATGATTAGAATTAAATACACATTTTCCACATTGAGCACAAACACCATTCACATTTGAAGTTTTGGAATTTGAACTGTCATTACACGTAGTTATAGACTTTGTTTTCTTAGAAATACTAGAAATCCTATGATGGTCTTCTACTTCCTTCTTTTTAAACTTCACTTGACTATTGTTTGGCACGACCTTATCTTTAACTTGATAGCACTTAAGCTGTGGTCTGCTAACACTAGTAGTGTGATTTACTCCTGAAGATTTAGACACGTGAGGATTAGTATTCCTAGAAGCATGAGGCAACTACGGTTCTCTATTTTGTGTTGTGGTAGTGGCAATTCTATACATTCCTGGTTTAAGCACATTCGAGTGTATTTCTGCTTGTTTTCTATTCTGAGGCAAATTCTGTTGAGTGACTTGTTTAAACAAACCATCCGACACATTAGTTTTATTAACCGACTATTTCGTTTGAAAACTTCTCATTTCAGGAGAATTTGAAAAAGGAGTCGGTTTTCCTAAAACTGATGGTTTTGGAATCCGTTGAGCATTTGGTTGTCGAACAACAGATGGTTTATCAAACTGAGTTTCCACAGACTTTCCTTTGCATTTCTCAATGAGTTTCTTTAACTCACTGATGGCTATGTTCTTGTCTTGCATTTGAGCTTTCAAATCCTGTATTTCATGATATTGTTTACGTTTTTTTCGAAATACGTTTGATCCGTTTTCTTTGCAAACTGATTTGTTTTTCATTTGTTCTTTACATTGTTATAAAGCAAGTTCAAAAGAAATTGAGTGTTTTTCAAGTTTGGAAAAACTTTTTAACAAATTATTATGAACTTCTTTCTTTACAGTTTCAGTTTGTTTAGAAAGCTTTTGTGCAAGACATTCACATTCTTTGACTTTTTAAAGATACAAGCATTGTAATTTAGCATAAGCATTTAAATCAGACAGAGAATGCAAATATGAACATGTAACATCCTTAGACACACACTCTTCGAGAAGTAGATCATATATGTTTGAAAAATCAGCCTTTTCAGATTCAAGTTCGTCAACCTCTTTTTCAAGGGATTTAACGTACTCATAATCTTCATGCATTTCTGTTTTAAGTTCATGTTCAAAACGAAAACTATCATTTTGAGTTTTTATGGAAAGAGGCATTAATAAGGTTTTTATCAAAACTTCCATATCTTTAGCAGTTGGCACCCGAAAATAATCACTAGTATGTTTAAACCAAGCTTGATCAACAATTTCTCTAAATTGATTGATGTTAAATGTCATGTCATTAAAAACTTGTCTACTTTTACTAATGGATTTCGAAACAGGTAGAAAGGCAACATTTTTAGCAATGTTTGGTTTTGTTCTAACAAACGGTTTTCTCCACATTGTCTTTCTAACTTCTTTTGCGCGTTCCAACTGATAAAGATACTCCAGTGAGGGTGCTTTGAAAATTTCATAAAGACTATTCTGTTTTGTGTAATCATATGGTTTAACATAATCTTTATTCAATTTTGATCTACTCTTATTTGCAAGAGTCATGGTCTCTTCCCTATTGGGGGCAAATCTGTTTGCAAGATCAGAAGTATCATATGGGATCTCATACAAACAGGGCTTTTCAGATTGAGCTTTCTTGAGGTACCTTGGATTAGCAAAGGTTGGTCTACCATTATATGTCGAGCATTTGGGTGCTAACATATGAATGGTCTGAATTGACTGATTACGAGTATAAACAATTTCATTCAAAAACTTTAATTGTTTGTCCATTTCAATCATCTTGTCAATATCTTTCTCTTCCTTAACCTTTAAATCCGAAATGACCTTGGTTTTCTCTTTGAGATAACCTTCCAGTTGTGACTTTGTTAAAAGACTCTTTTTGACTAACTCATCGTGTTTCTGATTGAGAACTGAAATTTCATAGGCTTTTGTTTTCAAACCTTCTTTTATTTCAATGTCTTTAAGAGCTAATAGTCCTAGAGTATCATTTAACTTTGTTTGAAGTATTTCATAATCAATCGTCCGGTCATTAAAGGCTATGTACTTCTCAAGCTCATTCTGTTTGTTCTGAAGTGCAATAAGACAACTATCCCGACAACTAGTAGCCTCCCCCAGAGCCCTACTAGTCTCATCAAGGTTAGTTTTGCACTCCTCTAGTTCTTGAGTCAATGATGCGTTTGCTTTCTTTAATTGCTTTAAAATCGTTTTGTTTTCCTCAGTATCAAGAGTTAAATTTGCAATTAAATTAGCAAGCGCAGCACGCTCATCAGCACATTCTGCAGTATTATTCTCAGAATGTTGTCTTTCATTGGCAAACACATTATTTTCATCATTGTTTTGTACCTGTTCCAATGGCTGTTCAGTTGAACTGGATTCTTCTGGTAAGACCTCCTGAATCTTTGCCATGAAACTGTAATGTGCTTCCAATTCCTGTTCATCAATCTCTTCATCCGTGTCCGCTAGCCAATCAGCTTGCTCAGCTTGCAGTGGAACACCTTGTTCAGCTTGTTTGCACATCATCATCTTTTCCTTGTGATACGAGTAGTCTTTAACACGCTTTGGCTTCCTGCATTCCTTTGCATAGTGGCCAAATCCCTTGCAGTTAAAGCACTGTATCCCTGTTTGTTGCACTACCGGACTGCCTACAGTTTCCCTAGTCCCAGCAACTGTCATTGTCCTTTGATTCCCAAACTGCCCTGACTGATTGTCGTTGTTATACCTTGGTGTGGTATCTTCAGTCTTGTTCCTGGAGTTTGAAGAAGTTCGAAGGTTGTTGTTGGTAGGTTTGTAGAGCCTTTTGAAATACTTTGCAAGGAGTGCCAAATTCTTTTGCATGTCCTTATCCCTCTGAGCTTGTTCAGGATCACTATCTTCTTCAGATACTGACTCAGATTGAGGTGTAACTGGTTTGGTAGATGCACTAGGTCTTGTAGAAGATGATGTTGCATTAGATCTTTGAGGTTTTGGTGCTTGATAGTAATTATCTGAATATGGTTGAGCAGTCGCAAGAAGTGCTAATGGATTTGCACTTTTGGCTATTCTCTCAGCACGGATATCATTAACTTCATTTTGATACTGCTTCAGAATGTCAAAAAGTGTGTGATATGAGATGGTGTCTATTTCTTTTGATTGCTTGACCACTGTCACAAATCTTGACCATTCTGGTTGAAGTTGTTGAAGAAATTGAACATTCACTTGCATTGTAGTAACTTGCAAGTTGTTCCTTGTCAACTCATTCATCAGTTTATAAAACCGTGAGTAATACGACTCCATTGATTCTCCATCTCGAGAAGTAAACTTCCTAAATTCCCAAAACAGATTGGTCTTTACATCTTGTACGTTCAATGATTTACCCTGTTGTAGCCTTTCAATAGCTATCCACATCTCATTCGCTGTTTTACAAGCATCAACAGTGGAATAGATATCATCTCCAATACCAGTTAAAAGCAAGAAAATTGCTTCTTTTTCAGACAGAAAGTGTTCTTTGTTCTCTGGAGTCATGTTCAATACTGTTTCAATTGTTGTATGTTGTTGTATTGCAGGATTACCTTCCGTTGCAGCAACAGCTTAAACTAGTACAGTAGATGGCACGTAGGGACCAGATAGTATGCTTTTCCTAAGTCCATCACCATTTTGTTTTGTGTCAATGTACCATAGAAAACGTGATCTCCACTGTGAATATCTTCTTGGTCCAAGCATTGGTGGACGATCTTTTGAACCAACTGCCATGATATTATTGTGCATTTGACTATCTGTCGAGGATGTATTGACAGGAGTCGACATGATGAATGAATGATTATGAATTATGAAGTGTGAAAGTTGTTGGATCTTAAGTGGATATGATGTGATTGAAGTTGTGGTTATTTATGCAATTCACGTTCACGGGATTTTATGATTAAAACCAATAAATGAATTAACGGGATTTTATGAAATCAATAGACAAACCGTGAATGAATAATTGATTGATGTTAATGTGTGTTTGTTGAATGATTAGTCCTTTTAAGTCCTTTGTTTGTTGTTTGATTTGATGTTTTGTTATGTTTAGACAATGATTAATAGATTCTCAAATTCGGTCAAATACCACCTGATGCGCGGATCGACCTTCGCGGTAAGGTCAATTTTTTTTTCCGGGAAATTAGGTTTTCAAAACAAGGGTTTTCAATGGACAAAACGCAGTGTCTTTAGTTAAAACGCAATGATAATGAGACTCAAAACGCAATGAGCAAAACGCAACCTTGAGACAAAACGCAATGAGCAAAACGCAACCTTGAGACAAAACGCAATATTTTAAGGCAAAACGCAATGAACAAAACGCAAGATCTTCTAGACAAAACGTAAGATTTGTTGCGATTTGGGCAGCATAACGTTGAGATTTGCTTTGATAATGGTGTCTTCATAGGCAAAAACGCAATGACCAAAAGCAATGAGAGCAAAAAACGCAATGACCAAAACGCAATGATGATGAAAGCAAAACTCAATGACCAAAACGCAGTAGAAGTTGAATTCTAAGAGCAAAAACGGGAATGACCAAGAGTAACGCAATGAAGAACACCCTTTCAGTTAGACAAAACGCAGCCAAGAAAAAATCTTCAAACTTTCTTGAAAGCTACAAAATGATGTTAAAACCACCTAGTAATGATGCAAGGGATAGATCTAAGCCCGAAAGTACAAATCTTTAACACTTTTAACCACAAACAAATATCAAATCTTGATTTTTCTTGCTATTTTTTTTTCAAACAAAAAAAACAAAAACAACCCACGAATTTTGATGATTTTGAACCACAAATCAAACATGAATCCACCCTTGAAGCTCTGGTACCAATTGTAGGATCCCTTTAATACATACACTTTAGATCATACACGGATCTAGATCAAGAAATATAGAAAGAGAGTGAGATGATTTCCTAGAGAGAGAAAGAAGAGAGAGAGTGAGATGGGAGAGAAAATAGAAAAGTGAAATGTTTATTATGAAATCAACTTACTTTTCCTTAGTGGAAAAGTTACTTATATACCCTGACACATTAAGTGACGTTCGGGATATTTGACTAGGACCCGGGCTCGGGTTTTGCTTGGGATTAAACCCGAAACATATACAATAGTAGATTAACTATCGAGCCTAATTCCCGATACATTTCTATTACAACGTTAACTAATTGATTGACCGAGACTTAAATACATAATAAACGAACTTCATGTTTGACTCAATATTTTGAGGCTAACATTCTATTATTCAGATGGGGTGGCCCAGTATTTATAGGCGACAAAAAGAACCGTTGTACTGGCGGCGGTCCCGGTGGTCCCTAATATATAAGGGGGCCGCTAGGCCTATAAGGGGGTCGCCGTAGACTACGCTCCCCTTTTTGTCTTTTTGTGAGAAAGATGTTATCTGTTTTAGAAAATTAGAATATGTTTAAATGGTCAACAAATAGGATATGAAAAATTTTAAGTGGTTTAATAAATTTTATTTTATTATAAAAAGCTGGTTTAAAGTGATTCATAGTGGTAAGGTACGATATACCATTATATAACCATCTCTAGATTTTTTTATGACAACCAGAATGAATTTTATAAAGATTAAATTTAAGACAATTTTATTTATTATTTAAAATGATTTTTATACTTAAAGTGACTTTCATAATTTAAATAGATTTTTATAAAAACATCATTTAATTTGGTTCTTTCGCGTTAAAGTCGATAATTGGTTAAAAAGAAATTTCCGTCTTAGTATTGATATTTTTTATGTGTTCATTTGTCGTGGTACGCTTTTTGGTTTTTTTTTTCCTTGTGTTTTGCCTCGGTGCATATACGTATCCTTTCTTTCAAAGGATTCTTATGTCATTTGATCCACGTCTATTTGCATATGTGGAATCTCCTATATGCATTCTAGCCTTTGACTCGATATTCCTTTGTTATCCTATTCGATTGTTCCTAACCCTTGTGGAGTCGTGGAAGCTTTGATGTCATTGTGGGAATGGACTGGTTGTCCAAAAGGAAGTTTGTGATAGTATGTCATGAGAAGGTGGTTAGGATACCGTTGGAAGGTGATGAGATACTTCAGGTTCATGGTGAACGTACTCAAGGAGTCGTGAAAACCTTAATGAACACAAAGGTAGATGAACCAAAATTGAGTGATATTTCCGTCGTACGAGATTCATTGATGTGTTTCCGAAAGATTTGTCGATGACCACCACGACGACAAGTTGAATTCCGCATAGATTTAGTTCATGGAGCGACGCCAGTTGCAAAGTCTCCATATCGTCTAGCACCCTTGGAAATGCAAGAATTGTCTGAACAACTTCGAGAGTTGCAAGACAAGGGTTTCATACGACCTAGTCATTTTCCGTGGGGATGCACCAGTGTCGTTTGTTAAAAAGAGAAGCATGGAGTCCATTTGAAGTTAGTGTTGGAATTACTGAGGAAGGAGAAGTTGTATGCTAAGTTTACTAAGAGTGAAGCAGTGAAGAATTGGGAAGTACCTACGACACCATCCGAGATATGATTATTCTTAGGATTGGCAAGTTACATACCTACGTTTCATCGCAAACTTTTCTAAGATTGTTAAACCCCTTACTTCCCTAACTGAGAGGAATCAGAAGTATGAGTGGGGCGCAGAACGAGAAGAGGCTTTCCAGACCTTGAAGAATGATTTGTGTGACGCTTCGATTAATCGAATGTAGTGGTTGATGCGTTGAGTAGAAAGGGAGAGTGAAACTAAGACGAGTAAGGGCAATGTCCATGACTATCCAGTCAGATGTTAAGGACAAGATATTGGCTACTCCAAGTGAGACGTCCAAGGTAGAGAACGCACCAGCAGAAATGCTGCGTGACCTGGACCAACAAATGGAAAAGAGGGCAGATGATGGTTAGTACTTTATGGATTAAATTGTATAGTGAGTATGAGTATGAAATTCGCTACCATCCAGGTAAGGCAAATGTGGTGACTGATGCGTTAAGTAGGAAGGAACGAGTGAAACCTAGACGTGTTCGAGCGATGGCTATGACCATTCAGTATGGAGTAAGAGGAATGATATTGGCAGCCCAAAGTGAGGCGTTCAAGCAAGAGAACGTACTCGCAGAAAGGCTTCATGGGTTAGATTGACATATGGAAAAGAAGGAGGACGAGAGTTTGTACTTTATGGATCGTATATGAGTTCTGTTAGTAGGGAATGATGAGGACGGTAGTAATGGATGAGGCTCATGCATCAAGGTACTTGGTACATCCGGGAGCGGATAAGACGTACTATAACCTTGGAGACATGTATTGGTAGCCACGTGTAGAAAAAGATATAGTTACCTATGTTAACAATTGTTGGATTTGTTTAGGAGGTGAAGGCTGCAATGTCATAGACTTTTGGTTTGCTGCAACTAGCTGGAGTAAACTTGATTAAAATGAATAGAACCACCATGAATTTTTATCACTAAAATTTCCAAGATCAAAGTAGTGAGTATGATGTTATTTTGGGTGATGGTCCGATATACTTAACCAAAGTTACTTCATTTTCTAGCTATACAACAAAAGATATCAAGATGTAAAAGTTGGCAAAAGATTTATACTTGAAGATATAATAGCAAGGAATGGAACTCTGGTATGATTCAACTTAGATTGAGATGTGATGATTTACCATCATTGTTTTGGTAGAATAAGCCTGCAGAAAGTGTTAGAGACAACTACGATTGATTTGAGTATTGCTACATCCTCAAGCGGATGGCCAAAGTGAACATATGAATCAACTTTGGGAAGATATAATTAAGTGCATGTGTTTTATTGAATTTTGGTTGTAGTTATCATTCGAGCATTGGCGTCTCTGTTTGAAAGCTTTTGTATGGAATTGAATATTAGTTCGCTTGTATTGATGCTTAGATTGGGGAAAGTAGTTTGATTGGACCTGAGTTGGTTCAAGAGATGACTGATAAAGTAGTGTTGATAAAAGAGAAGCTCAAGGCGGCGAGAGATCGTCAAAAGAGCTATCCGTTAGAGTTTGAGGTGGGTGATCGTGTTATGCTAAAAGTGTCGCCTTAGAAAGGTGATATTCGCTTTGGGAAAAAGGGTAAGTTAGCACCGAGGTATGTAGGGCCATTTGAGATTCATGAAAGAATCAGTCTTGTAGTTTATCGGTAGAGATTGCTGAGAATTGAGTGGTGTAACATGACACGTTTCAATGTGTCGAACCTGAAGAAGTTTTAGCGGATGCTAGCCGCGATTTGCCAATAGATGAGATCAAGGTGCAAAACTTTTTGTTTTGTAAAAGAACCTGTTGAGAATAGTGACCGTGAAGTTAGGAGGTTAAAATGTAATAGAATTGTGGTAGTTAAGGTCCATTTGGGGTCGAAGCGAGGTCTTTAGGACTTCAGGTAAACTAAGTATCCACACTTGTTGTGAGCATGGGTAAACATTAGTATTATAAGTAGAAGTTGGGTACGTAAGTTTTCTGTAGACCTATATCCATGCGATGTGTTTGTGTGATTTTGGTTTAAAGTTATGTTTATGAATAAACTCAAGTCGATTCGATTCTTTCAAAAATGTTAGGCCATGTAACAACTTAAAACTTGTTTCAAAACTGTTCTTGTATCGATAAATTGGCGAGATCGAACGTAAAAGACGTTTGTACGCAACATAAGGTTTTTTTTGACGAGTTTTCCTCGATGACGGAGCGAGTTTAGGTAGTTGGATGTTACCTTATTCATTGGAGCGTTATTCTGATATGCGTACCCTTATTGTGGGCAGCCAAAGTAGTTTAAAAAGTAAGATATCTTGTGAAAGTTAGTCGGAATTCAAAGGTAACTTTGAAATTTAACAAGGGTAAATGAGAGGATTACTTTAAAAGATAAGTACCTCGATTAATATGATTTGTAATGATAGATTGAGACCTTTTGGTTAAATCTCGGGACGAGATTTCCTAAAAGAGGGGATACATGGACCCCCATTGACTAGATCAGGTTAGACAAACCGTTAGTGTTGGACTTTTGATCTATTGTAATGTAGGTTAATATGTTTATAGCGTATGTGATTGTAATGATATTGGTAATCAATCCATAGAGCTGATCGTCTCATTAGGATTGTAATTTGGTGATGATTTGGTTAAGTTTCCTTTCGTTACTTTTGGTGCAGGAAATGACATTTGTGGTTTTGGCGTTTTTCTGCCATTAGAATTGTATAATTATTATTACGTATTTACGTATTTATGTTTAGTAAAATAATGTTATGAATGGGCTTTAGAGTTAATAATAAAAAATGAAAATTTCTATTTTAGAAAGTTAGGTTTAATAAAAATGAAGAGTTATTTATTTTTAAAAGCCTAGTAAATTACGTTTACGCAAAAAGGTTTACTCAAATAAGCTTAGGTTTTTATAAAAACTTAAGGTGATGTTAGTAAATATGTAATTAATAAATAAAAATAAAAAATAAAAATATATATATATGCATACATATATTCGGCCGGTTTTGGTAAAAAAAGAAGAAAATCAAAGCCCAATTTAACTAGGACTCTAATTATGGAATTTTGTATCCTATATATACTAACCTATAATACCCTAAGAAAGAAAATTTTCCTCCCCTCCACTTGCATTAGTTGGCCGAATACCTCAAGAAAAGAAGAAGAAAAATTAAGGTTTTGATTTTTGAAGAAAACAAGCTTTAAGGTATGTTTAGTTTTCTTAATTAGTTTAATTATTGATTCAATTCATGTAACAAGAGTTATGGTGATCCTAGGGTTTCATAATATTCGTTTAAATTTAAAGTTTTAAAATCTATTTTCAGGGTTTCCTTAGATAATCAATTAGAATGCGAGTTGGTGAATCGTTATAGGTTTAGATCGCGTTAGAACATGATTTAGAATACGGCAGAATTAACAGTTGTTTGTTCGGTGACTGTTCTCACGATGATGTAAAGTAGATTTGTCAATTTCCGGTGTCCCTATGATGTAGGCTCAGAGATCTAGCTTCAGAACATCCGCCGGTACGACGGTTGTTTTTAAGGTCGGGAAAGTCATTCAAATGTTGTTACTAAAACGTGTCCAAAGCAGTAAATTCAGGTCAGATTTAAGGTCAAATTACGAGGTGTAGAAACCCCCACTTAAAATTTTAATTAGATTAGCCAACCTACCTTGAGTTAGTTCTATGAGTCCTATTTAAAAAAACACCAAAAGGATAGCTTCTGATTTTAGAGATCTAAGTAAGTTTTTAGTCCAAACTTTTTAGTGTGCGATTAGATCCGAAACTGAGTAGTTAAAAGTTTGATTTTATTTGGGGCACTTAAGAGTGGAAATAAATTAGTGGAAAAATCTTAGGGATAGTAAACTCATGATATTGAACCTGTGATTTTTGGTCAAATTTATAAAGGTCAGTAGGGGTGGTTTAGAAAATGGTAAAGTGACATTAAAATTCTGCGATTTCGGGTAAAAGAAAATGTTTGAACAAAGGACAAGTATGTCAACAAAGTTGGTTAGGGATGGCATGGGACGTGGTGACCATGAAGGGCAATTAAACACCTAATACATCCATCAATGATTGTTACCTGGCAATAAGCAAATATTCTTGTCCGCTGAGCAACACGTAGATTTGTTTTGATTGTTTTATATCGAGCAAGGATTTGAATTACTTAAGCATCAGGTGAGTATCATAGCCCTTATTTCTTATGTTTTCTTGGGTGAAAATGATGCTATGAGTAAATAAATATTTTAGATACTGTGATAAAGTGTTTTAAATGAGGCTGACTATACATGACTATAGTATGTTTATTGCTACTTGCTATTATGATATGGATCGTGGAAATCGTTCCGTTCCCTTATTTTTGAGCTTTGAGCGTGACCATCTCAAGAACATTGATGGGAATTTGTGTTAGTAGAGAGTGTGATCGTCTACATTGCTGTGGATTTTTTGATAGTTTCGTGATCGTCTCATTGTTGTGGATACATGGGACACATTCTGTTTCCTTGTTTGTGAAGTTGAGGGTGACCCGTCTCCAACAGGTTTGGTGTTTGCATGTTAGCTTGTATTATATTTTCGTTTAATGTCTTGCTATGCAATTTTTTATTTATCACATAATTGGTTTTTAAGAATGATTGGTTAGTGTTCTTAACCTAATGACTCTCACCAACTTTATTTGACAGTTTAAGCATCAATTTTTCGAGGTGAGCACCAGGGAATAAGATAGAGAGAAGTGGCTAGAAAGAGACCATAGGATGTTTATTGAGTTTTTAATTGCTTTTATGTTTTTGATTTTGCATTGTTTGATTCATGGAATAATTGTTGCAATGTCTTTATGTTGGCGAGAACTTTCGTTTCATCAAAAAAGACGCCTTTTGTATTTAGATTAGTTTTATGGGTATTGTTATGACACTTTGTGTCTATACTTTGCTTATTTATTGCATGTAGAATTCTCTTTATAGACGCCATTGTGTTGTGATGATATCCATGATGTTACGCCTCGCGTTTCCGCCTTGGCGGGGTGTGACACCAAACACATGAAAGTATTGAATATTGGGTTTTCTTCCTCGAATCAGCTCATAAAGAGTCTTATTGTACCGTGTGTATACAATAGAGTGATTCTAAGTAAAACAAGCTGTAGCAATAGCTTCGGCCCAAAGAATTTCTAGAGTTTTAGAAAAGATAAGCATTGTTCGAGCAGCCTCGACTAGTGTTCGATTTCGTCGTTCAACAACACCATTTTGATGAGGCGTACGAGCAATTGAAGTTTTATGAACAATACCTAACTTTGCATAAAATGCCCGTAATTTCTCATTTTTGAATTCGGTTCCATTATCAGTTCGAATCGTCAGAATTTGAGCTTTTAGATTCCTTTGAACTTGATTAATAAAATCTATGATCATATATGGAGCCTCATCTTTTATGCGAAGAAAATATACCCAGATGTCCCGAGAATAATCATCAACAATCACTAAAATATATTTCTTTCCATTGATACTTGCGACCCTCATTTGCCCACACAAATCCATATGAAGTAGTTCGAGTTTGGATTCTGTGCTTGGAACCAATTTTGGTGGAAGTGAAGCTTTCTTGATTTTGCCTTGTTCACAGGCTGAACATAGGTGATCTTTGTTATACTTAAATTTTGGAAGCCCATCAACTAGATCTTTTGACGTGAGTTGGTTAATGGTACCAAAATTCAAATGAGAAAGCCTGCGGTGCCATAACCAAGATTTTGTTGATGTGGCTCTAGACATTAAGCACACTAAAGAAGAAGCCACCATCTCGGAAATAGAGATAGTGTAAAGATTTGAATCACTAGAACCGGTAAGCAAATCATCACCCTCTAAATTCCGAACATAACATGTGTTTGAACGAAAATAGATTGTGACCATGGCCTTCAACGTAGTATACATGACATATCGTGAGATTACCTTGAACATAATCTCCATATCCAGTGATTGCAGCGAAATGATCATTCCCGAAGAGAACTGTTCCCATTAATTTCTCAACGAAATTTCTTAGCAGTTGAAGATTGCCAGTCATATGCTTCGAGCATCCGCTATCAACAATCCAAAGGATGAGCTGGATCACCAGCATCACATTAAACAAATGCAAATGGAAGAATGGACAATTTGGCTACCCATTTCTGAGTGGTAACCGGTGTGTTAGATGTAGAACAAACATGGATACGACTCTTTGTTTCACTAGGGAGTAATTAAGCAATTTTTCTCTTGGGTGTCCAATTAAAATATTGTTGGTTTTCAAACCATTTTTTCCACTTTCTACTTGTTGCAATTTTATTTTTTATGTAATTACTAAGTGTCCTACTTTGACTAGAATCAGGAGATAGTGGTAACACAGTAGAGACCTTATTTGTTGTTGCTGGGGTTTTAGCAACGCTTAATCTAGATTTCACAACTACAAAAGTAGCTCCTAAGTTCTTAGATTTTGCTACTATGGGGGTAGTGAATAAGGCTCTTTTTACACTAGAATTCCTAGACAAAGCATAACGCGCAACACTTTTTTCATGAGAAAGTAAAAACACATCTTTACCACAAGAAACACAAATAATATTTGAACTGTCATTAACAGCATTTACAGTCTTGGTACTTAATACACTTGCGTTTGATTAACATATATTCGAAAGCTTGTATTCACGCTTAATTGGAATCTATACTAACACTATTGACATAATCTGAACATGTGTAAAGTCTCTATTATTATTATCTTCAAGAATCTATCCTTTTGTTTTTAGGTCCTTAGACTGTGGTCTTCTAACACTATTAGAACCTTTCTACAACCTGTGGAATGAAAAACATTTATGTTAGTTTTTAGAATTTTGTGTTTGTTCTCTGTTTTTTAATGATTCTATACATTCCTCTTGCAAGTATAATTCTCAATGTACTTTTGACTTTGGCTTTGTTTTAAGGTTGAACGAGTGAGTAGCCTAGTTTGACCATCTGTAATGACCTTATATTTTGACAATAATATCTTTCTTACCCTAACTGCTATTTTTTAGCAACGGTGTTACACAAAGAAGTGTTCTTGAGGTTTCAGATTGTCAAACTTAGTTTTCACATTCTTTCCCTTGTCAACGGTTTGAAGCTTATTCTTGAGTTCAGATATTGTTATCAAAAGATCTTGATTCTGAGCACGCACATCAGCATAAGCATATGTCTTTTGATTAACATGTTCAATCAACTCATCAAGCTCTTTTTTATGTTGAGTCTATGTTGCTTTTATTGAATTGAAAAGCTTTTTGTATTCAAGTTTGATATCTTCTCTTTCTTTATCAACAGAATCCACTTGAGTTTTTAGCAACACATTCTCATCATTTATTGTTGACAATTTTGACTTCCAAGAGACATCACAAGCCATTTTCTCTTTTTTTATGTTGTAGTTTAAGTTCAAAATTAATACTTTGAGCTTGTGATCGCATAAAATCATTTTCAAGAATTTTGATTCTTTTGAGTAAATTGGCTTGAATATCTTTGGAGTCACTTGAACTTTTCTCAAGTTCAGCTTTTAACAACATATTTTTCTATTTTTCAACAGAAATCAACACACAATTTCGAATTTCACTTGTCAAGGATACTTCCAAAAGTCGATCGATCTCATTTTGAAGAATATTTTCTTTTGAAGATTTTCCGTTAACTTTATATTCCATTGATTCAAAAATATTTAACATTTCCTGTACTTCTTCAATGAGTTATTCTTTAAGTTCTTTCAAATTCTTTGATAAAGAGGCAAACATCGGAATTACATTAGTTTTATAAAACTCTGTAAATGAATTTTGACTGTCAGACATCCATCTTCGTTCTCTAATCTTCTAAAAGAGTTTTATCAATCCGTGTTCATAAAGCGCATTTAATTTTTCATAGTTAATTTAAACAATTTTGTTTCTCATTTTCAATCGACTTTTTTCGCATCCTCTAAAGTTTCCTCTGAATCAGGTGAATCAATTTTTAATTTAGCACTATGAATCCTTTCAATCATCGAAACATTTTTTTTGAGGTCTGAAATGGCCTTCTGAACGTTCGAATATTTGTAAACCGAACCCAGCATATAAGAGAGGGTCCATAAAACATTATTTGGTTCATTTTCAAGCATATGAATTGATTGAATAGGATTGACCTCATTTTATAAACAAATTTCGATTATGAGAACTCAGTTTCTCTACGAGATCAACAATATCTTCAAGATACTCGAATTCTTGTTCTCTAAAACTTTTTAGCCTAACTGAGTTTCATGTTTCATTATTATGATTATTCATTTTTAAATTTTGAAAAAAATCACTTTTGAAATTTTATCTTTTTCTTTCCAAATTCTCTCAAATTGTGTCCATAACAGCCGCGTAAATCACGTTCATCATGTTTCTTTATTTATTGAAACATTGCACTTGTTTTTGACTCAAACTGTTGACTGCCCGATTCCTACACGTCCAAGCACCTTTTTGTTGCAACTCTTTTTGCTTTTTAAGCTCATTGTTTAATTGTTTTGATTTTCAGCTTGTCTTTGAACATTATATGCTAACATTTGAATTTCATGATATTCATCATGAGCATTTGAATCATGTTTAGATGTGCCACCATTATTTTCCACATAAGAATCATCAAATATGATATTATAATCAATTTGATCATCATCAGATGTTTGAATAATAGTTTTACATTTCACATGACTCACTTGTTCATGAACCTTGGATGAAGCATTTACCTCACTGACAGCCTTTGCATCATACGATGGCACAGTCTCAGCGTTACCAATAGCTAGTTGAATTCGAGCCATCAACATGACTGCAGCAGTTAACTCTTCCATTGTTTCTTCTCCATACGAGTTGTCGAGCAAGAAATCATTTTCTTCGTCCTTGAGGATGCTTCTGGCTTCATCTTTCATAGCTAGCAAGATTTGTTCTCTAAAATACTTTGCATCACAAACTCATGGTTTCTGACAATCACGGGCATAGTGGCCTTTTTCATTGCAGTTATAACACTGAATATTTGCCTCTCCCAGAGTTGACTCAGTTCGTGGAACACGCTGAACAATCTGATTGTTGTCATCATTTCCATTTCCTGCATTAAACGTTTGATTCCTGTTTTGTCTCCCTGCAATCCTGTTACCTTTTCCTCCATAACCTGCATTCTTGGTTTGTATGTCAACTCTACCATCCTGAACCACAGCTTGATTTATTGTGTTTGATGAAGTACAAAGACGATTTATTGTGTTTCATAGAGTTGCAAGCTTGTCTTCTTGAGAATCCCCTTGTATCTCCCTTTGATATTCATCTTCATAATCAACAACTGATGAAGGATGTGTAACATAGTATGGTTGTGGTGAATAAGAAGAATTTGC
>BQNB010132732.1:0-12118 GCA_026074375.1 Tanacetum coccineum
TGTTAAGTAAATAACCGAATGCCAAGACACGACCTACACTTGTTATGATGTTATGAAAGACCTCATAAAGGTGTCCAAGCTTCCGCAAGCTCTGACGTCATGTATTCATTCACAAGTGCACAAGATGGCGATCCATTACAAGATGATGTAAGATTATGTTTGGGCGATGATCTCAAGAAAGCTCAAGATCACAGTCAAAGACAAGCGTAAGATGAATCAAAAGATTACTTTCCCAAATGTACAAGAGATCAAATGTCTACGAGCTAAAGACTGAAGTGATTAAAGTTTGGTGCTTTCAGGGGTGACCTCCCTTAGGGGGAGATTGTTAGATAATAGAAAAAGACTCGGTCACCCCGTGTATTTTACTGTTTATTATAGCTCGTAGTTTAATAGTTAATAGTACGTTTTTCGGTTTTAAGTCGGGTACGAATACCCGGTATATTGTAAGTACTATATATAGCCTCTTCCAACTTTGGAAGAGGTAAGCTAGTCATTTATTACTTTTCATAGAAAAACACTTTCTCTCTCTAGATATTCTCTCTCAAGTGTTTCTCTCTCTAGAAACTAGCCAAATCCAAGAATTGACCCCGTGTTATGATATAGGATATACCACATAAAGGAAAAGCTCAAAGCGGCGAGAGATCTTCAAAAGAGCTACGTTAATTATTGGCGTAAGCCGTTAGAGTTTGAAGGGAGAGATTGTGTATTATTGAAGGTGCCGCCTTGGAAGGGCGTAGTGTGTTTTGGAAAGAAGGGTAAGTTAGCACCAAGATATATGGGACCATTTGAGATCATTAAGGGGATTGATCATATGGCCTATTGATTAAGATTATCTCAATAATTTAGTAGTGTAGTTGATGTGTTTCAAATTTAAAGAAGTATTTAGCAGATGCAAGTCTGCATGTGCATTAAGGTAGACAAAACTCTTCATTTTGTTGAATAACCTATTGAGATTATTGATCGTGGGGTTAAAAGTTTAAGGCCTAGTAATATTTCGATAGTTAAAGTCTACTGGAACTCGAAGCGAGGTTATGAGGATTTTATGAAAACTATGTATCCTCAGTTGTTTGTTGATCGGCATGAATCAAGGCCTGGGATCGCCTAGTTAAACTCGGGATGAATTTCACTAAAGGAGGGATACCGTGACAAACCGGGATTTGAGCAGGTTAGTTTATACCTTTAGAAATGGCTAAGAGTTCATTTTATGTGTTTAGGTGTTTGTATGTGTATTTTCCTGCATGGCTAAGTGGTTAAGTAATGTGAATCCTGTACAATATCATTTTTGAGGTGTTTGGGCATCTCATTTTGATTGTGTTTGTAGTTGGTAATAATTTTTCCATTTGTTCACAGGTAAGTGATTAAGGAAAGAATGAAACGTATTAGCATGTTATGACTACGTCAATAAGTGGTCAATTAAGTGTTCAAAAGTCGTTATGGAAATGTGGCATTTAAAATTGACATAAGTGCATGAAATATAGACAGTTGTAAGCAAACTTCTAAAAATAGAAAGTGGCTATTGGTGAAATGAAAGTTATATTAGAAAGTTTGTTAAATCGCGTTTAAGTAATAAGGTTTAATCAAATTAGTTAGTTTTTATAAAAACTTAAGGTAATATAAGTAATTATATAATTAATAATAGAAATAAAAAAAAATAAAAAAAATGCATATATGCCATACTTCGGCCCAAAAGAAAAAAAAGGGAAAAAGGTTTTTGATTTGGACTAGGACTTGTAATACTTTTATAAAACTATAAACCCTTCATATTTTAGGTTTTATTCCTGCTTCCCCTCTCATGTGTCGACCATCAATAGCCCTAAGAACAAGGCAAAAACAAGTTTTGATCAAGAATTTTAAGCAGCTAAGATCGCATAGGAGCAAGTACAGTCTCTATGAATTTATTCTATTCTATTTAACTACACTTTAATCATGTAACAATGACAATTATGATAGGTCTAAGGGTTTGCTTAACATGTAGAATATTAAGATATTTGATGATAATAGAAATGAGTAGGGCCTTGATTAGGGTCTGTTCTGCAATTGGTTAGGTTAGATTGGGCGTTAAAACTTGATTTAGGTTTGAGCACAATTTAGTGTCGTGTTCACGAACTCGATATCTAGATGAAAAAAATGTGGTCATTGACATAGTTTTTGTTTCTTTGAGCCTATGAGATAATCCAAAAGAGTCTATTTTCAAGAAAAATCTTGCTCGAAAGTTTTTACAAGGTCGGGAAGCCATTCAAAAGTTGGTTATACTAAAAGTTTTCAAAACATAATACGGGATCAATTTAGGTCATGGTTGCGTGAGGGTAACAATCCAAACATAGAAATCGAAGTGAGCTTAGACCTTCTACAGTAGTTAATTTCATATGTTATAAAAAGAAACACCGCTAGAAGGATACCTTCTAATTATTATGTCTAAGTATGTTACACTAGTCCTAACTTTTTAGTGTGCCATCAAATACCGAATTGGACTGTTAATGAAATTTTTGATTTTCTTATAGTACGTGTGCATTTAAATGGATTTTGAAATCCAATTGGTAGTTAATATACTCAAAATGACAAGGGAGAGTTTTGTATAGCAACATATGAGGTCATTAGAGTAAGGGTACTTGGTCGTAGTAAAGTCAGATACAATTCTGCAATTCTGATTAATTATGAAAGTAACTAGCTGGCAAGGAGTTAATGAAGCTGTTAAGTTTGGCATGGTGTCGGGTGACCCTCATGATGGTTAATTAAACCCTTAGACATCCATCATATGAAGATGGTTACATGGATATAGCTTTGAGCTGGTCGAGTGTAACACATTTGTGTTTGTATTGTGTAGCTTGTGTGGATATTGTTTGGAAGCTGCTTGTGCTTCAGGCGAGTTTCATAGCCCCTCTTTTCTTATGATTTATTGGGTGGAAATGATGCTAAGTGTTATGGAAATGTTATGATTACGGTGATTATTGTGTTGTTAAAGATGCCAATGGACTATACGTGACTCATTTGTATGTTGTTGTGGATACTTGTCTTTTGTGATGTGATATTGAGAATTACATGAACAGAGTCAGGGGATCACCTGCGGAGTAAGCCCCCCCTTGTCCTGTTTAGTGGAAGGTATTGTGGCCTAGCGGGCAGGATGGTTACTTTGAGAGTATCCCACGGCCAGGCTATAGGGGGTCAACCACAATTGGGACCTTTGTCTAAAACGACATTGAGACGAGATCTTATAATCAGTTACTTACTCACCCGCCTGGGAAATCGTGTAATTGGATTGTATTGATTGGTTGTGCATGCGTACCTGTTATGATAGTATTCATTTAATTGTCCTTGTAATGTTTTTCTTTATTAGTCAAACATAATGTGCATTTGGAGATTTATCTATCAGTGTCTCTTAAGTTTGGATTTTATATCGTGTCTTAAACCTATGACTCTCACCAACTTTATGTTGACGTTTTTAAGCATTATTTTCAGGTGAGTATCGTGATGATAAGAAGGATGTTAGAAAGAGTGGCTTGAGAGACCCTAGGCACTGCTTGTGGAGTTGTCTTTTCTAGTCTTTTCATTTATGGCATTTGTTTTGCTTGATACTTATTTGTTGGAGATTATTAGTATTTAGATTATTTTTTTCGTGTACGACATTACTTTAGTAATGCAAGACTCCTTTATCTTGTGTTGGGTATTGTCATGACACATAGTGTCCATTTGATTATTTCCTTCATTTAGATTTCTCTATAGTAGACACCATTGTGTTGTGATGATATCCATGATGTTACGCCTCGTGTTTCCGCCTAGGCGGGGTGTGACATTAAATAAGCTGGTAAATAAGCTGAAAATTTAAGCTAAACTACACATTTTTACAAGAGAAACCTAAAAGTATTTATAGAAAAACTAAGAAGCTTGGGTCTTGATCTTCTTGTGCTACTTTTATGAGAGGTGTGCTTCTTATGCGAGGAGTGTCGAAGTCTTCATCATAGCCATTGATTCATCTTGCTCTCCAAGGCTTGCAATCTGAGCCATTGAATTTGGTCCTTGTCCCATCAACCAATCAGAAGGTGGAGGATTGCCAAGGTGGATTTGTTGGTTTGTGAAGTGGGGTTGAAGGTGAGAGTGATGGGTTTGTTTATTGGAGCAGGGGTCAAGGAAAGTGATGGGTTTTTGAGGAAGAGGGATGAACAGTGACAAAGGGGATTTGGCGGGTAAATTGGTTTTAATTATAATTGGGTGTTTTAGGATAACAGGGTTAGGATAAAAAGGGTATAGGGACTAACTGTGTTAGTCCCCAGGGACTAACGATGTAAAGCCATAAGGACTAGCAGTGTTAGTCCTCAAGGACTAACGATGCAAACCTTTAAGGACTAATGGTGTAATGGATTGGATAATGGACTTTTGGTTTGGGCCTTAGGTTTTAATGGACTTTTATGATTTAAAGCTTATAGATAAATGCTTGATGGGCTGGCTTGGCCCATTAAATGGGTTCAGGTTGGTCCATTTAAGATAAACACGTCTTTTGACTTTGATTTTTCATGTTCTTTCCAATCCCGTGCTTGGTTTTGTTTGTTTTGGCTTCGTTTTTGTCCTTTAGTGAGTATTCGTTACCTGCACAATTATAAATCACAAAACACATAAATACAATGCATTTTTGATATATTTTGGTCATTTTAGGCTCGTTGTTATAGGTAAAAGGTATGTGTAATTAATCACATACCATGCATAAAACTTAAGATTTGACGATTTACTCATATGACTCGAAACTGATGCGAATTAATCTAAACAAATTATTTAACATGTTTGAACTTGGTTCAAAAACCGGATAGATTCCTCTACACTTATTATTTGCAAAATACCTTTGATTGAAATTAAGACGACGTTAAAAACAATACAAAGCATGATTACAAGATAGACTTCGAACATGATAGAATAAAATAAAAAGAATAAAACACATGACACTCCTAATGTGCGGGAAAAGTAAATATTGGGTTGCCTCCAAAGAAGCGCTTTTCTTTATTTACGAGTCTTGTAGCTAGACTCGAAGTCACACGTTCTTACATGTCGTAGAAGTGGTCCAAGTCGATGATTTCCCTTGGACTTTCTCTTTCGTAGAGCTTCCTAGTGGTGGGGATTGACTGTAGGGTTTCGGTAAACTCCTCTCCGTCTGAGTCGACTAGTCTAATCTTGGCGTGCCATGCTCCATCTTTGTTTTTAGGTGGTTTGTCCTAGTTAATTAGTTTTTTAATTAGGTCTTCTGATTCCCACATATTACTTTTAAGGTTAATGGGTATGGCTCCTAAGAATTCTATGTTGGGAATTAAGGGCTTCTACAAAGTTTATACTGCTGGTTCAACTTAGTACTGCCAAGCTTAAATAGTTTGTACTGCTCAGATTATAACTATCAGTACTAACTGGTTAGTACTGCTAGAGTAAAAGTTAGTACTGCCAGTACTAACTTAATACTGCTGAAGAGAAGTTAACACTGCTGCATGAAGATTAGGACTGATGAAGAGTTAAACGTGTTTTATGATATGTATGGACTTATTCTGTGTATATCTTATATAGTTAGAAGATATGTTGATATCTTGTAAAAGTTTAGAAGATTTGTAGTTATCTTGTAAAGGACTCCTTGGTGTATAAAAGGAGATCCTAGGTTATGGTTTTAGTACATCACATCACATCAGTCTTTCATAGTATTCATAGCTTCAAGGTTGTAAACCCTAGTACTAGACAGAGTACTCGTATTATTCATCATAATAATATTGAAGCTTTTTGGTTATACCATTGTTCATTCAAGTTTACTGTTTTATTGATATTTCTTCTAAGTATTAAAGAGTAGATTCTGCATACTCTTTAGTATTCACAAAGTTTCTAACATTGTTGTTTTGGATTTATCCAAAGTAACATAATCTTTACAAGCTAAAGAATAGATCTTGAGTTGGGATCAACACTATGCTCTATGAGATGTCATAGAGAATGGAAACTCATTCAAACCAGCAGCTCAAACAACAACAAATGCTGAAGGTACCTCAACTACACTAATACCAGGTCCTGTAACTGCTGATGAAAAGATTCAAAAGAAGAATGATGTGAAGGCAAGAAGCATGTTACTGATGGCACTTCCAAATGAACATCTACTGACATTTAATCAGTACAAGGATGCCAAGACTTTGTTTGCTGCTATACAAACAAGATTTGGTGGTAATGATGCCACAAAGAAGACTCAAAAGACTCTTCTGAAGCAAATGTATGAGAACTTTAGTGCTCCAAGCACAGAGTCTCTTGACTCTATTTTTAACAGGCTTTAGAAGATTGTAAGTCAGCTGGCTATTCTGGGTGAAAATATTTCACAAGAAGATCTCAATTTGAAATTTTTGAGAAGTCTGCCTTCTGAGTGGAATACTCATGTTGTGGTCTGGAGGAATAAACCTGATCTAGACACAATGAGCTTTGATGATCTCTACAACAATTTCAAAATTGTTGAACAAGAAGTTAAAGGAACTGCAAGCTCAAGCTCAAGCTCAAGCTTAAGTTCTCAGAACGTGGCCTTTGTGTCATCCTCTAGCAGTACTAATGAAGTTAATACTGCTTATGGAGTTAGTACTGCTAACACTCAAGTTAGCCCTGCTAGCACTCAAGTTAGCACTGCTAGTACTCAAGTTAGTACTGCTAACTTAAGTGATGCCACTGTTTATGCATTTTTGGCCAATCAACCAAATGGGTCTCAACTTGTACATGAGGACCTTGAACAAATCCATGAAGATGACTTAGAAGAGATGGATTTAAAGTGGCAGTTAGCATGTTAGTTATTGCTGATACTCCAGTATAGTACTCTAACTTAAGTGAGTCTACTAAATCTATGCGTTTTGGAAAAATCAACTAAAGGGTCTCAAATTGTTCATGAAAGACCTTGATCATATCATAAAGATGGACTCTAGAAGAAATGGATTTGAAGTGGCAGTTAGCATTACTGAGTATGAGAGCAAGAAGGTATCTCCAGAGAACTGGTAAGAAGATCACTATCAATGGGAGTGATACAGCTGGATATGACAAGTCCAAGGTAGAATGTTTCAACTGTCATAATATGAGACATTTTTGTAAGGGGAATACAGAGGTCTAGGAATCAGATAAATAGAAACAGGAACAAGAAGCTCAAGAAGGAAATGTGAATGTGGAAGTCAACTTCTTCTAAAGGCTATGGTGGGGCGAGGGGGGAGGGTGGGGTGCGGGGCTTGGTGCGGGGGGGGGGGTGGGGGGGGGGGGTGTCTATTAATGGAGTTGGTTTGATTGGAGCTTTATGGCTGATGGAGTACCTACAATCTTGCTCTTATGGCTTTCTCAGACTCAAGAGGTACATAATGACTATATTGTACTAACACCTGTCTTAAACAACTTTGAAACAATTTAAACCTCAATTTGATAATTTAAGATAGTAATTTAATAAATCTGAGTTCAATTAGCTACCTATAAAAGAGGTTTAGCATTGAAGAAGAAACAATTTGTCTGTTACAGAAAAAAATCAGGTTATGTTTTAGGACCAAAAATTGTTGTTCTAAAAAGAGATACATCTTTAAAGACTCAGCAATCAATGCGCCTTAAATGTGAGATAGAGAGCTTAAGAAAGAAAAAAAGAGCAATCAATTAAAAATGACAATTTGAAAATGGCTTCTAAGAGCTTAGATATATTAATAGGGAGTTATATACCTGATAATAGTAGAAAAGGTAGGGGTTTGTAATCTTTAATGGTGTTCCACTCCACCTACAGGCTTATTTGAACCCCCATCTTATTGATTTGTCCAAACTAAGTCTTGAAGAGTTCCAACATCCTGAGGTTTAAAGGCTTGGACCTAAGGCCGTAAGAGTGTATATAAAGATTACTTCTAATAGGTAAAAAAACTCCCTGATGCCCCTTGGTAAGATAGTTGGTGTCAAAAATAGAGAAGCAAACTATTTTTGCCCACTAGATGGAATATGTTTAAACAACAAGAAAGAGAACAGCTAGAAACAGTTAAGTATTGCAGGAGAGTACAGATCGCCCAAAAACCTAGGGGGAATCAAAGAAACTTGGAAATAATCTTAATCCTTAACAGATAGGAGGTGATTTGTGATGAATAATAAAGCTATGTTTTTATTGTGGTAAGCTTTGACCCATGTACAGGCTCACTGCAATTACCATTAAGGGAAGGGTTGGTATATGGGAATAAATTATACAAGGGTAATAATAACTATTTGCTAAAAGGCTTTCCGAAACTCTCACGGAACATGACTACCAAAGCAGTTTTACTGAAAATTGGCCTAAAACCACTTAATACTGCTAGGCCTGTTAATATTGCTCATCCCAAAACTATAGTTTATAGTGCTAGACCAATGTCATGTTTTTCAAAATTAGCACAATCAACTGTAAAGAGGCCCTATCAATCAAGAACAACATTAACTAACAAAAACTTTAACCAAAAAGTTAATACTGCTAAGGAAAAAGTTTATACTGCTAAGCCAAAAGCAGTTAATACTGCTAGGCCAACTTCAGCAGTAGTTAATGCTGTCAGGGCAAATCAGGTTAATGTTGTTAAGGCCTCAGCATGTTGGGTTTGGAGACCTACCAAACTTAACAATGCATCAATTACTTTTAAGAGACAAAATTATATTGATGCATGAGGCAGATCCAAGTCAGTGATGGCTTGGGTCCCCAAAGGAAACTAATTTCCTTATCTTTATGTGCAGGGTCATTCACAAAAAGAAGATCAAGGATATGTTGATAGTGGATGCTCTAGGCACATGACAGGCAACATGTCCTATCTCTCAGACTTTAAGGAATTTGATAGAGGATATGTTACCTTTGGGGGAGGAACCAGAGGAGGAAGAATTACTGGTAAAGGAACTCTTAAAACTGGTTTAGAAGAAAGTAATGGTGCATGTTACACTAGCAAAGAGACTAAATTTAGCCAAGACTACATTGTGATGCCACTGTGGAAGATGGTTCAATATTTGTGTTAGCCTCAATTTATTGAGTCGAACAAGGAAGTTCGGTCACTCTACGATGGAGCTTCGGTCTTTAATTAGTTAATGTTGTAATAGGATAATATCAGGAATCGGGCTCGATAGTTAATCTAATATTGTATATGTTTCGGGTTTAATCCCAAGCAAAACCCGAGCCCGGGTCCTAGTTAAATATCCCGCGCGTACCTTTAACGTGACGGGGTATATAAACTCTTTTCTATTTAGAAAAAAGTAAGTTGTTCATTTCTAAAATAATTCATTTCTCTTTTCTCTCTCAATTCTCTCTCCTCTTTCTCTCTCTAAAAGTTCAACTCACTCTCTTTCTCTTTTCTATTTCGATTCGTGTATGTTATATGTTATGAAGTGAATACGGGATCCTACAGTTTGATTCTTCTTCAAAGATTTCATTGGATGATGAACAACAAACCATTCTAGTAATGCAGGAAAAGAAGAATGTGAAGGTGTAAGTAAAGAAGTGGATTTAGTGATCAGAGCAACCTAGAGCCAGTACTCCTAAATTTTAATACTTACTGGCAAGTATTAATACTTGCTAGTGCTAATTTTAAAACTGAGTAATCTAAATATTAATATTTGTTAGTCCAACAGTTTGATTACTACTAAGGTCAAATCGCTCCTCAAAATGTATCTGACATGTTCTCTTGGAAGTAAGTGCTACACATGAAGCCACATATGCTGATTTATTTGGTGATGAATCAGAAATGGGTATATGAGCAAACCTTACTACCTATATCAGTTCCTAGTACTCCTAAATACAAGAATCCATAAAGATAGCACTTGATCTTGTGATTGGTGATTATATAATCTGGTGTACATGAAAAGGGGAATGTCATAAGAATATAAATAAAACATGGTTCATTAGTGTTAATTATGATAGGGAATTCTCATGATGACCTTCATACTGGTCTGTTGTGCTTGTTTCTCTCCAGGAAGAACAAAAGAATTGCCAAAGATTTATGTGACCATCTTGGGTAGAAGCATTTGCTGGAGGACTTTTATAGTTTAAACTCAAAAGTTAGATACTAGTGAATTTGCCTAAAGGTAAGAGAGCTATTGGTATAAAATGGATATTCAGGAACAAGAAAGATAAGAGAGGCATAGTAACAAGGAATAAACCAAGGCTAGTTGCCTAGGGATATTCTCAATAAGAAGGTATAGATTATGATGAAGTTTTTACTCATGTGGCTAGAATTGAGGCAATAAGGTTGTTCTTAGCTTATGCTTCATTTCTAGGCTTCATGGTATATCAGATGGATGTGAAGAGTTCTTTCCTTTATGGTACAATTGAAGAGGAGGTATATGTGTGTCAACCTCCAAGATTTGAAGATCCAGACTATCCTGATAAAGTTTACAAGGTGGTAAAAGCAATGTATAGTTTTTTGATCAAGCTCCAAGAGCCTGGTATGGAACCTTGGCCAAGTATTTATTGGACAATTGGTTTCAAAGAGGAAAGATAGATCAGACCTTATTTATCAAGAAGCAAAAAGGAGATATTTTTCTTGTACGGGTCTATATTGATGACATTATCTTTGGCTCTAAAAACAAGGAGTTGTGTACTGAATTTGAAAAATTGATGCATGACAAGTTTCAGATGAGTTCTATGAGAGAACTCAATTTCTTCTTAGGTTTGAAAGTAAAGCAAAGAGAAGATGGGATATTTATCAATCAGGATAAATATGTAGCTGAGCTATTATGGGAAGTTGGTCTTTCACAGATGTCAGGACAGCTAGACCCTAATGGATACAGAAAAAGCCTTTTGCTTAAGACTCAGATGGTGATGATGTTGATGTCCATCTCTACAGATCAATGATTGGATCATTGATGTATCTTACATCATCTAGACCATACATTATGTTTGCAGTATGTGCATGTGCCAGATTCCAAGTTATACCTAAAGTTTCACACTCACATACTATAAATGGATTTTTAGTATTAAAAGGCCAACCTAAATGGGGCCTTGGTATCCTAGATATTTCTCCATTGATTGGTGGCATATTCTGATAGTGACTATGTGGAGATAAAGCTAGATAGGAAATCATAAACAGGAGGTTGTTAGTTTTTGGGTGCAGTTGATATCATGCAGTGCAAGAAGCAAATCTACTCCTCTATTCGAAGCTGAATATGTGGCTGCTGCTAGTTGTTATGTGGGCAAGTACTTGGATTCAGAATTAAATGTAGATTATGGGTATAATATTATGACACCATGATTAATATGTCAATAAAATTACTATATGTATGTTAGAATCCTGTTTTCACATACTAAAACAAAAACCACATTAAGATTAGATATCATTTTATAGAGGGACTACTATGATAACAGTTAATTCCAGTGGTTAAAATCCACACAGATCAAATTTTGCAGACTTACTTACAAAAGCTTTAGATGTTGGAAGGTTTTAGTACTTGGTTGCAAGTATTGGAATGCTAAATCCTTAGAATTTTAATCTCTTTGTGTCTTGTAATTACTGCTAGGCATGATTTAGTACTGGTAGGCAAAAGTTTGTAACGTTAAGTATAATTAGTACTGCTAGTTATACTTAAGACTGCTAGTTCAAACTGTTAGTCATAACTACTATTGTTAAACAAGAAAATACTTTGGATTGTGTATTCTTGGTTTTAGACTAACATTTACAGGCTAAGCATATTAAGTACATGGTATTGAATGCTTCACCTCTGAAGTATTGATTGAGGGGAGGCTAATTATGTCAATATGCAGTCAAGAATGGATGGAAGGACATGTAACATCAAACAAAAGTGTGTGAAGATTCAAATACCAAAAAGAGGTCGGGACACTAAGATACCTTTTGTAGACATGAATACAGAGTTGGTGAAAAGCAGTGAGACAAGAATAGAATGAAGTTCTAAAAGAGCAGGGGATGAGCTTGAATCTGATAACTCAAAGAAGTAGAAGATAGATGAGCATGTAGAAGCTGAAAAAGATAATGATCATAAGGAGGTAGAGATGAAAAAGTATATTGAGATAGTTAAAGATGATGAGGTAGCAATTAATGTTATACCTCTAGCCACCAAACCTCTAATGATTATTAAATACAAGATTGTCAAAGACGGAAAGTTTGTATACTTTCAATTGCTAAGAGCTAATCGAAGTTCAAAAAGATGCTTATCAATG
>BQNB010132733.1:2981-18577 GCA_026074375.1 Tanacetum coccineum
CTAATTAGGAATTATCTAGGATTTATATTAAGGCCTATAAATATAAAATAAAATCCCTAAACCCTCCCCCTTGTGAGAAATAGTCGACCAAAGAGAAAAGAGGAGAAAAAAATTAGGGTTTTGCTTTTTGTGAAGAAAACAAGTTCTAAGGTGAGTATTAATTTATCTTTATTAATTATTAATCATTAATTCATGTAACAATTATTAAGATGGATAATTAGGGTTTCATTAAATCTGTAAATTAATGATGTTTAATCATATTATAATGATTAGGGTTTAATTATGATCATATGGGTGTATTCGTTAGGGTTTAGATCGCGTTAGAACTTGATTTAGATTAGGGCATAGTTTAGGGCTGTGTTGTTCGGTTGTTATCTCGATGATGCTAATAGATTTTGTCAAGTTTCCGGTGTCAATGATGTAGCTCAGAGAGTCTAGTTTCCAGAACATCTGGCCTCGAATGTTTTTAAGGTCGGGAAGTCATTCAAATGTTGGTTACAAGAAAAGTTGTCAAAGCAGTAATTTTGGGTCAGATTTAGGTCAGATTACGAGGTGTAAAACCCCCACTTAAAATTTGAATTAGGATTAGCCAACCTACAGGAGTTTAGTTCTATGTGTCTATTAAAAATCCCCCATAGGAGAGCTTCTTATTTGGAGTCTAATTATGGGTTTTAGGTCTAAACGTTTTAGTGTGCAATCAGATCCGAAATTGAGTAGTTAAAGGTTTGATTTTATTTGGGGCACTTAAGAGGGGAAATAAATTAGTGGAAAAATCATGGAGATAGTAAACTTATGATATTGAACCTGTGATTTTTGGTAAAATTTATAAAGGTCAGTAGGGGTGGTTTAGAAAATGGTAAAGTGACATTAAAATTCTGCGTTTTTGGGTAAATTGTTAAACATTAAAAAAGTGTATAAACGAATTGGTAAATGTTGGGCATGGTGTCGGGGTGACCCATGAGGGTAAATAAACACCTTAGACATCCATCATATGATTTTTACATGGGCATAAGCATTTTGGCTTAGTCGCGTGTAACATGCATTTGTTTGATTTTATAGTTTTGTGCAAGGAGTTTAGAAATTGCTTAAGCATCAGGTGAGTTTCATAGCCCCTTTTTCTTATGTTTTCTTGGGGTGAAAATGATGCTATAAGTATTAAATGTTTTAGTTATTGTGATAATGTGTTTTAAATGAGGCATGGGCTATACGAGACTATTGTATGTTATGTGATATGGATTGTTGTGCTTGAGCGTGAACGTCTTAAGGCATTGGTGGATTGTTAGTAGTGAGCGTGACCGTCTCATTGCTATGGATTGTTAGTAGTGAGTGCGACCGTCTCATTGCTGTGGATTGTTAGTAGTGAACGTGACCGTCTCATTGCTGTGGATTGTTGATAGTGAGCGTGATAATCTCATTGTTGTGGATCGTGGGACACGTTCCGTTCCCTTGTTTGTGAGGTTGAGCGTGACCGTCTTAACATGGTTTGGTGTGTTTGCATGTTAGCTTGTATGATAGTTCGTTTAATGTCCTGCTATGCTATAATGTTTTGATAATCACAGTAATTGGATTTACAGGTTTGTTTTGCGTGTCTTAAACCTATGACTCTCACCAACCATTGTGTTGACGGTTTTAAGCATCATTTTCAGGTGAGCTTAATAGTGCTAAGATAAAGCGCAGTGGCTAGAAGAGACCGTAGGATGCTTGGAGTTTATTTATGCTTTCTGTTTTGAATAATTGCGTTTGCATGAATTGTTTAGATTATGTTTTGCATGTCATTTATTGACGAGACCTCTTTCTCATTAATAAAGACACCATTAGGTTTTGGGTATTGTTATGACACTTTGTGTCTTTGCTTTACTTTAGTATTCATTTTAGTATTCTCTATATAGACACCATGTGTTGTGATGATATCCATTCTTGTTTACGCCTCGCGTTTCCGCCTTGGCGGGGTGTGACAGTCCCTATAGGGACCAAATCCGTTATGGGTCATGGGGACCAAAACCGTTATGAATCCTCTTACCACAGGGACCAAATCCGTTATGTTTCACAACCATGGAGATCATTTTCGTTACAAAAAAGTTTGAGGGATCATTTTCGTTAAATTCGGACGACCACAAGGACCATTTATGCAATTAACTCTTGATTTAACTTTAACCCTTTAAAGCAATGTTTGGATCAAGTCGTTAACACATTTGTTTTTAGAGAGAGAAGTCAAATGTTTGATCTTGACCCTTTATAAGGTGGGTAGTCCTTTTCTACATTTGGTAGAACCGGAAACAACTTCTATACTTTATGTAAGGGTATGGTTGTCTATGTCTCAACCTCTCTCATAAATTCTAGAAGACGGTATTTGATAGCATAACCCATGAAAGACGGTATTGAAAGTTAATTTACTTTATTTAACTTTGTATTATCATTTCATTAAAACTTCCTAAGTTTAATGAATATTTAATCAAAACATTTAGCTAATTTAGTTAACATTATTATTTGTAACTTAAAACGACATATTGTGTTGACCATTGTGATCAAGTTTATGGTTTGGGTGGATTCATCTGGTAACAAAATTAGCATTCATGTTCACGGGGCATGTATCAAGTCTAACTACCCGAATCCGACCTTGAGGCAACGGGTACTTGAACCGGAATTAACGGTCATCGCATATTGGATCGGTAAAAAATAGGGTATCCGCCCCGTGAGGACGATTATATATTTTTCTCGCTATCCAAACCGACATCTATTCTGATATAATGCGACTCTCGAAAAGAATATGACATGATATAGAACATTAAAAGTTTATAACAATAATGTACTACCTAAACACTTGATAGAATTCAAAGGGAGATCAGATTATTGCACTGGTAACAACTTAACCTGCTGATCGTATTGGAGATTCAGTGATTAACGTTTACTTCCATCAAGATTTTTCTTTGCCACAAATCCGCAATGTCTGAAGCTACTAGATCTATGTGATCAGTTTTGAATATTCAAGAAGATATCTCAGGCTCTCAGCACATCTCTGCATGATTGAAGTGTCGCGTCACTCCAAGAGCCGCCATATTCCAAATTGTGTATCGTCAGCTCTCTTTCTCCGTCTTGACAATGACTTAAACCACAACTCCTAACTCTACACTTCGTTGGGAACCACATTCGTGAGTTTGCAAGATGGGTTGTAAAATTCACTATATGCATTCGTATAGAGCAGATACCGAAACACACATGATTGTGACATACAAGTTATCGATTTTCCAACCATTTTAGAACTGACACACAGCGATAAGGGATCAATCATCTTCAAGTCGACCTTTTATAACTGACATCGGCTTCTATATTTAAAAGCCAAACAGTGACATGAAATCAGCTCACCGTAAAAACAATTGCATCACCAAGTTGTACATTTCGACATTTAGTCAATGCAACGGGAGAGAAATGATCACGTTAAGTAATGAACAAGTCAATAAAAGATTTCAGAATATTACTTACCCAAGATAAAACAAAGACTATACAAACAAAGTAGATGGCAAATTACTCGACTCACATTTGTCTGATACTGATAAAATGATTGAGAACTTTTGGCTAAAAGCCTAAAACTACTTACCAACTACTTTCAAGAGTGGGTGAAATTTTGGTCGCCGTGTCACCTTTCCACATCATCATGGGCCCACACATGACAAGCACGAATAATATATCAAGGAGCGAGTCAAAATGCAGAGGAGAGTGGTAATGTAGATTTGAAAAATGCAGTACAAGATCTTTCTTAGCATCACAACTCACGTCCCTGTCAAAGAAACTTGAGTAAGTAGCGTAACATGAAAAGCATTGTATTAGGTACAAAAAAACACTCACCTTGAGTACTTAGACATATTCACATTGTCTGCATCACTGTATGCATACCCAGAAATAAGCCTTAAAACGTGCAAGAATAATTTGTATTAATTTGATGCAACCCCTGAATTGCTTTTTATGGTTATGCATACCCTTAAGTGAGTGTGCAGATTTTGTGACAATTTGTCACATTACTTCCGTTAATTCTTTTCAATTTGTAGAAACTAAACTCAAAGCTATCAAGTTGTACAGTGATTGCACTACACTGTACAACTCTAAGCATCGGGGATGAGCTTCATCTCTAGACACAAAACCATGAACCTCCCCATTAACCTCTAACCAACTAAAGCCTGGTACCTTCACACAACAATTATCCCGCATCTTCTTACGAACTTTGGCCACATCTAACCATTTCCCAGAATGCGCAAACGTGTTTGACATAAGAGCATAATTCACATTCTTGTTTGGCTCTAACACGAAAAGTTTTTCACTTGCCCATTTTGCTAAGTCAGTATGTTTGTAGACCGTACAATGCCCAATGAAAGCTCCCAGTGTGTCAGGTCCAGGTGGCATTGACATTGAAACCAGAACGTTAAAAGCCTCGTTTAGTAGACCAGCTCGACCAAGAAGGTCAACAAGGCAAGTGTAATGCTCGAGTTCTGGCAGAATATTATAATCTTTGGTCATTGATTCAAAGTAATGTAGACCCTCGCTTACTAATCCACCATGGCTACATGCAGAAAGAACACCAAGAAACAAGATTTTATCGGGTTTTGGTACACTTTTCAGTATCATTTTGTTGAAAAGATCGATAGCGTTTCTTGAAAGACCATGAAATGCATACGCGTTTATCATAGAAGTGTATGACACAATATCAGGTCTTTCAATCAAGCTAAATGATTTTACAGCGGAAGCTATGTTCCCAGTTTTTGAGTATGCATTTACAAGGGCATTAGAAACCGACATAAATGAAACACTCCCAGTTTTTAACACGAAAGAGTGAAGTTGAATTATTTCACTGTTTAAAGAAAGATCCCCACACGAGCTAACGACACTAGCTAACGTCAGTTCATCAGGACAAATATCTTTTTGTAACATTTTTATCAGTAACTTCATAGCTTCCTTACTGTCGTTACATTGTCCATAACCAACAATCATACTGTTCCAAGATATCACATTTCTTGTAGACATGTTATTAAACACCTTACGAGCATCAATGATACTTTCATTCTTCACGTACATGTCAATAAGTGCACTAGCCACCACGACATCAGTATCAAACCCAAACCTTACTGCAAGACAGTGCATCCCCTTCCCCAACTCAAAACAACCTACACTAGCGCAACACTTCACCAAACTCGTATACGTAAACTCATCACCCTTAACACCCTCCAACCGCATCATCCAAAACACTCTCAAACCGTCATCTCTCAACCCATTCAACGCATAACAAGAGACCATCACATTCCACAAAACCAAATCTTTCTCCACCACACCATCAAAAACACTCCTCGCATCACAAACAAATCCAAACTTACCATACATATCAACCAAACAACTAGCCACATAACAATCTTGAAAAAACCCAAATTTAACAATACAACAATGCACCATCCTACCCATCCCAACTTCCCCTACTCGTATCGACAAACTAACTAAATTCAAAAAAGTAACACTATCCGGCTTAACTCCATTTGCCAACATTTTTCTAAAATAACAAAAACCCGTATCGAAACCACGAAGCATAACATTCCAAGTGACAATATTTCTCACAAGCATTTCATCAAACAGTTTACGGGCGTTACTAAATTGATCACATTTTATATAAAAAGTTAAGAGATTATTTGTTAATGATAATATGTTGTTATAACCTAGCTTAATTATGGGTGAATGTATTTGTTTTCCATGAGTATAAAGACCATTTTTAGCTGAGATTTTTAGACAGTCAAACAGATTGATGGTTTGAAGTTGGTAACTAACTTGGGTTGTTATTAACTGTTTTTTGAAAAGGTTGGTTGGATTTTGTTTTAAGAAGCATTTAAGTATTGTCATCAGGACAACATTAACAAATGACAAGTTGTTAAACTTAGTTTGTGTGAGGTTTTGGTGGGGTTTTCATTTGGCCTTAAACGAACCGGATGAACATAAACGGAGGCTTGATCATGTTCGGTTCATTTGAGTTTAGCCGGACAAATGATTGTACACGAACGTTTATACGGACAAAATTTCTTGTTTATGTTCGTTCATTAAGAAATAAAATTGTTCATGTTCGTTTATACAGACATAATTAAATGAACGTGTACAAACAGACACAAAATATCTAAAATATTGTATGGTTTCTTTTTTTTCTTGTTCGTTTGTTTATGTTTGTCTCTTTTACGAAGAGTATATTATATAGAAATAAACGATATTTTGACATATACAAACAAGCATGCATAAATGAACATATAACGTAAATGAACGAGCGAGACTTTTGTTAATTTCGTTCATTTAATTAAACGAACACAAAATTTTGTTCATGTTCATTCAATTAATAAATAAACGATTATAAACGAACTTTTAACCGAACGGTTGATGAAATGTTCACTGAACGTTCGGTTCGCGTACAACACTAGTTTTTATTAAATGATTGTTGTGCGTGTGGATGTATGTCCATATTAAATAATTTTTTAAAAATATATTTGTGTTTAAATGATGTATATTTTTTGTGGTCATTACTCGGTCACTATTATGGCCAATTGGTCATGAAGATGATCGTAAATAATGAAAGCTGAGTTGTCGTTAATGTGCAGTCATGACTCGCTCATCATTACGGGGAGTCTAATTAATGGATTTAAAGGTAGACCTATAAATATGATTGATAGAAATGAAAATTTGATTGGTGGGTCTCCTTCTCCAGTGAAATTTGTAGTAATAATGTTTTCTGGCCGTTTATTGATCTTAGTACCAACTACCAAGTGACGCAAATCATTATTGTATTGTACAAATGGTCGAACTTTCAAAATAGGCTTATGATATATGTACCCCTTCTAAATCACCATTTGTAACCCTCCGGGTTTTTTCCGGTTTTTTTTTTGTATATTTATAATTTTGTATATGTTATAAAACTGTGACATGGAAAAAACGGAATGAAAAATATAAAGTTTAATAGGTCAAAAGTACGAAACTGTTAAAAATTACGGAACATAAACTGATAAAAAACTGCGTTGCACTGTAAAAAGGAGAATACAAAAGAAATCTTTTGTATCTTTTAGGCACTATTCATAGAGCGGGGGGTACGAATAGGGGTACCCTTCAAAATATTTGTAGAATCAACAATCTCTTTAGATATTTTCTTTCCATTAAAAGAGATGCGAATGATCACTTTCATGATTAAAAGAAAACAATTATTGAGTTTGGCAGTTTTCTCATTTTAAGGTCAAAATATGAATTATGAAATGATGGTGAGATATGTAAGTGGTGGACATTCTTTTATTGGAGCCCATAACGATATCCTTAGAGTATCTTACTGTGTATCTCGTCTTTTTGTTATTTCTACCTTTTCCAAAAATTATTCTCTTCCTTTAAAGCACTAAAAGTTCTAGATATATAAATACAATTTATGTTACATGATCATTTTAGTAATTTAGTTTTTTTTTCAAGTGATGATGCATGTACAATTTCAAAAGTTTACATGATGCATAACACCACTTTTTTGGTGTCACGTCAGCTTTAACTCCATAACACCAAAAAAAAAAAAAATCCATCTAACCATAACACCACTTTTTGAGACTCACAATTTTTTCCCCTCAATTTTAAAATAACTAAATTCATTTCATTCATTAAAAATAAAAATTATAATAAAAAAAATATACATTCCTAAATAAAAAAATATAAAAAAATTACCGAAATTAAAAAAAAAACATTCGAGAATAATAAAAAAAACTACTCGTCGAAGTCGTCGGTTTGGTTGACGTCGTTATTGTTGTTCGAATCCCTCGGCATTTGCGATCGTAATTTGTCTTTGATTTGTTTTTTTTGCAACTCGATCCAATACGCGTCGTCGGGAGACAAATCCTTCGTGCTAAGGGCGAGAAATCGCAACTCTTCCAAACGCGTAATCGTCCGGTCTTTTTCTTTCGACACCTCAAACGCCTTTTCGGCGGCTTCCCGTGTGAGACGAAGCTCGTGAGACATAAACTCACCGAATTGGGACGACGAGTTACTCCCCCCGGTGCTCGTCGATGTGTCGGATTTGGTTTTTTTTTCGAGGCGTTATTTACCGGGGGGACAAGGTCTTGCATCGGGACCGAATAGCTCGTCGGTGTTAACCGCGGAAACGTGTTCGTCGGGAACATTTTCGTCTTCGGTTAAATCAACCGGTGCGGGATCGGGTGCGTCCCATTTTGCGTGCTTTCGCAAAACTGCCCAAGCTTTTTCGTGATTAAACGAGTTATTTTTATTCTCGTCTTGATAAATGCCCCGAGCCCGTTTAATCAAATCAACCTCGTTCTCGCCACTTTTTTTCAACCGATTGCACCTTTTGTAGATTGCGTTGAACTTTTGACAATGATGGTTCAACGTACTCCATTTGCTTGACAACATATCCTTGGTACGTTTTTAAAAATTCAACTGATAGAATTCGTTCAAAACCCGAAACCATAACGTGTCCCTCGGTTGAGACCGCCCGACGTTACGATCCTCTGAAACCGCCACGAAACATTTTGCAAGTAACGTTTCCTCGTCCGATGTCCAACGTAAAGTAACGTCGCCAATCGGTTCGACCACTTTTCCTTTTTTAGCCGTGCCTTTTAGTCGGCCTTTTTTGGTTGGGATTCGGTTTGTGAAAGTGAGTTTGAAGATTGACTTTGTTGTTGTGGCATTTCAAATTGTGGTGGGTTTTGTTGTCGGTTTTAGAAATTTTGTTGGAATTCAACAAAAGCGTCTTGTTGAGATTCAAAAAAAGCTTGTTGCTCGGAGTAATCGGAGCTTGGCTAGAAAACCCGAGGAATTGAGAATTCGACGTAGACCCGTCACCCATCGTGCCGGAATTAAGGAGGTTCCAAAGCGAGCCATCAATGGGAAAGTCGGACATTTTTTTTTGCTAATGAATGTGTATAAAGATTGAGTATGAATTGAAAGTTGTATGAAAAAATGTATATGAAATGGGGATATATATAGTGGGTAAAAAATCTTGAAAAATATTTTTTTACTAAACTAGCCGTTGGGATTTAAAAAAAATAAATAAATTAAAACTAGTCGTTGGCTATTGTTTTTCAAATTAATTTTTTTTAAAATATTAAAAATAGCCGTTAGGCCTTTTTTCAAAAAATAAAAAGTTTTTTTTTTCAAATATTGCAGCGTTGTTGCGTGGTTGTGTTAACGTGGGAACCCACGCCGTGCAACTTGGCCACAGCCGGGTATCATAACGCCAACAACGGCGTTGGTTTGGCACCCGACGCCGTCTTAAAGTTTCAAAGGTTCTTAGAGTAAGGGGTGTGGTTATTTTTGGCTTGCGTCAATCCGACTTGGCACGACGTTATTGCACCACCGTTACACCGCCCCCTCGTCGCCAAGGTGCGAGAGATAGATTTTTGCTTGCGTCAAAGAGGTGTTTTTTTTGTTTCTGAGTTGAGTTTATGTTATAATTAATTACGGTGGATCTTAAAAGTGAGGTTTTTGCTTGAGTGACAATGAATGAGGTTTTTGAATGTGTGAATGATAAAATGAAAGAATAAAATGTTAAAGTGACATTATCTATACTACATTATAAGGAAATTCTACCCATTCTTGAAATGTTGAAAGTATGAATCTTTTTGGCATCTTTGCTCATATATAAACCTCACACACACCGAACCATCACATATCAAAACAAAAAAACAAACATATCCTCTTATCTCTCTCTATCTCAACACCTCTCCTCTTTATATCTCTTAGCCTATTAAACACACCCTAACCGTCGCCACTACCCTATGACTCAGCAAAACCGGAACCCTCCACCACCATCCCTCCTCGCCACCGCCGTCGTCACCAAACCGTCGTCATCACCAAACCGCCGTCGTCATCAAACTCGACGGAAAAATCAAACTCGCCGAAAAAATCAAACTTGCTGAAAAAAGAGAAGCACCATTGAAACCACCACTCTGCCGTGAGCCCAACCACCACAGATAAGAGACCGCCAAAACTCATGACCATCAAAAGACGTTTTTTAAATATGAGGTATTTTTTGAGTTTTATTATATATCTATGACTATTATTTATGTTTGGAAGGTTTTGTTTATAGATCTGTAAACACATGGTCACCGTTGCCGTAAATTAGAATGGTATATTCTTAAAGTTATAATATTGTATAAATGGTTATTTTGTAAATTTTGTTATAAAGTTTCTCTTGTAGATTTTTGTAGAACCGCTGCTGTCACCGCCGTCTCTATTGCCGGAATCTTTGCCGACGTTCACAAGTGTAATTTGTTATAATTTTGAATTTGATCATTGTGATACTTTTAATTGTATAAATAGCAATCATTAAATGTTCTTGACTAAATTAAATTGTATATTTAAATTATACATGATATAAATGGCTAAATTATATACAAATGGCAATGATTAAATGTTATTGATATATTCAACAAATTGTTGAAAACAGAAAATTAAATTTTACTACATTAATTGTATAGTCTAATTATATTCTAATTATGTCTAATTATGTTTTGCAGGATGTGATTAGATCTTTGAATATGAGAACAAAGGATGTTGTCAAGTTTTCATTGTGGTGGTCTTCTGATGATTTAGATTGTTAAGGAAACGAAAATGTTGAAACTGAAAATGTATTTTAGGGAACCAAGTGAAAATGTATTTTAGAGAACAAAATGGCAAGGAATTTATGCAACTTTTACGAATTCTAAGAGTTGACTAATATAAGATACATGGTTTCTAATTCTACTAAGAGTTTGCATATCTTTAATTGGTTGCCGCTATAAATGTGTTGAATTATCGCATGTTCCATCCGTTTACAATTACATTTTGATATTTTCACGTTCTATTTAAATGTTACACGAAAAACTTACCACAATATCGTATGTCATTAATTATCTGTCGCTAGGAATTTCTGCCGCTATGCGCGGGTACTCGTCTAGTGTGACATGATTTTTAAGTTTTAGTTTGGATAACTACGCTCCTTTCTCTTAGACTTGTGGGAGTAGGCGTGAGCTCACTCAATGAGTGGCCAACTCACGAGTGAGTCTCTGTGAGCTCACTCGATGAGTGGCTAACTCACGAGTGAGTCTCTAAAACCACACATCCAAGTCACCCGTGAAAGAGGCAAAAAATAGGAGGGTATGGTGAGCCGGTCACCATACGCAAGGAAGAAAAAAGTGGGCCCCTTTCACAAAACTATCTGTTGGGTTTATAAAAAAAATTACACTACCCTATTTTTCAATTATACACATCATCTCATATTCTTACTCAAACAACATATATTTCATTCCTCATTATCGAAATGAATTCTGATATGCTTTTGTTCACAGACTCAGAAGAAAAACAAGAAGTTGCTAGTTGGGACATGAATTTTCTTACAAGTGGGTGTTGTTTATTAGGAATAGACGACGAGAAAATAGACCGGCGAGAAACATCGTACATCGAGATCACTATGGTGCTCATGACCGTTTAGTCACCGCCTTTTTTGGTGAGAACCCGATGTACAATGAATATAAATTCCGAAAGACGTTCTAAATGGCTCGCCCCCTTTTCAACCAGATAGCTGAGGAGGTAACTAGTCATTCTTCGTTCTTTCGTGATAATATTCACTGTACAAGAAGAGAAGGCATTTCCCCGTTGCTGAAGTGCGCCTCTTCAATTCGCCAATTGGCATACGACTATGTTCTTGATTTTTGATGTGTCGTTGTGTGGTGTATAATTTATTGATTCAAGTTTTAAATTTATATTTTGTCGACTAAACCAAAAATAATACTTTAACGGGCAGTGTACCCGATCGGTAGTAGTTTGTAGTAAGTAGGGTGTCGAACACTTAAAGCGAGGTTAAATCTATCAATTTAATTAATATATTGGTTATCTAATCTATGTTAATTCTACTATATTCTAAACCTATGTCAGTCTAATATCCTAATTCTAACGGAAAGGGGGGGGGGGGTTTCAGCCTGAGAAACTGGCACAGTTTGGTTGGTGACTACAATCAATTCAAGGCACTTTAACCCACGCGAGCTAATTAACAAAGGATAAAAGAGCGGTCAAACCTTTTATAAGAAAACTGTATTAACCATTATTAATCCGATTAGAATGTTAGTTTGTTTATTAAGTGCAATGATTTCTTCTCTCGATGTGGCATATCATTCTTAAGACTTAGGCGTTACATCATCCTAAGACCTAGACACAATAATTATGTCACAATTAAAGCATCCGCATAAAGCATCCTTATTTTCTGATTATAATCTATCTTAGGGATTAAGGCAATGGTGATCTTGTTAAACCCTAGCTCATAGAGACTTTACCCACTTACCGCTTATTGGCAATTTATACACTGGTAGTCCACTTGTTCAACTATCCAATGTAATCAGAACGTTACTTGTTGAATTATCTAGGTCACCTGCTAGTCAACACGATCAATAAACCATCGGCAATATCCAATTAACTAGTTAAGGCCGAAGAGTATCCTAGACACAGACTTAGAAGGACAATTGTGTAACTATGATTCTAGATGTATAAATTACTATATGGAGAGATATCCCGGACTCTAGATCTACTTGGTCTGCGTCACTAGATCCAGTTAAATGATAGGTCGCATACAAAAGCGCGTAAACAAGTATAAATTGATAAACATAAACAAGCATACAACGATAAATCAAGAAATCGAGATAAATAAATACCAAAAATTCAGATCTTCATAATAATGGCTAATACCCGATGGTATTAGCCTTTAAACGTCATAATAAATACAAGAGCAATTATTTAGCCAAGGTAAACTAACCGAGTTAACGAATGATACCAAAAACTAAACGATTACTAAAGTATACGGAATTACACATTGTCTCCTATGGAATTGATTACGTTGCTCGACCTCTTTTGCTCTTTTTCTCCTCTGAAAATCGACTTTTGTGGTTTAGGTATCGAGAATATGATTTAGCACACTTAAAACTCGTTTTTGAGCCTTCTATTTATATGGTCTGGAAGTCGGTTCGATACGGCATATCCAAGAAGTTGGATACGGCGTATTGGGAATTTCTTAGAGTATGGACCACGCTTGATATCATTCAGAATATTATATTCGTTCCATATATTGAATACGGAGTATTGAGTATCTCTGGATACGGCGTATTGAGCTTCATCCTCTTTGGTCTTTGGTGAGTGCAGGCACGGATACACCGTATCTTCCTTGATGGATACGGGGTATTGGTCTCCAGAATAGTAATCTTCAAAATATCTTCTTTTAAGATCTAGAATGCGCGCCTTTTGCTATCTTTCACCAATCACTCCATAATTACTGCAATTCTCAAATATAAACGATTAAGTAATAATTCTTTGCAATAACTATGCAAAACAGGTTAATAACATGGGATAAATGATGTTATAAAATAGACGTTATTTGATGTCATCAAATATCCCCCCACTTAAATCCTACTTGTCCTCAAGTAGCCTTTAGAAGTTTATAAAAATGTATCTCTAAGGATATTTTCCGTTAAAGCATTCATTCGATCTATTACAAGTACACAACCAAACACCTCACATAATAAGAAGATGAAAACACTCAAATCACTCAACTAATCTATGTGATAACATATAACTAATTCGCTCAATTGCTCGGTCGTGACGAGTATTCTATCATAAGCTTGGCAAGGATACACATCTCCACCTCTAAAGCTAAGGAGTAACAAGTTTATAAAGGTAAATATAGGTTTTTGTATGGAAAGGCTTACGGTTGATCATTCTATAATCTTTCACCAGAAGTACCACTCCAACAAGGCAGCTGAAGCACACATACACACCCGGAACGCCGGGATAGACATGCGTGTTCGATCACATCCCCATTTGAATTTAACCAACGGTTAGGATGAAGAATAATATAGGGTAGGAACCTTCTAACTTTCACCAAAAGTCGTAAACCAACGAGGTACAAGACATGCATACATGGCCGTAACGACGGAATAGACATGCATGTTCGTATGAATCCCCGTTCGCGTAAAACCAGCGGCTAATCATTAGGTGAGAGGGAAGTAAATTGTTGTTAAATAAAAATCAAGAAACAAATAGATTAAGACTTAAGATACAAGTTTTTTTCCCACAGTTACCATGATTAAGACACAACTATTTACAACGTCTTGATCACTTGATCAAAAACAACAACCTAAGTTGGCGTTCCCGTAACAGTCAACTTCCCAATCATCCCAAAACTTTACATACTCTACAAGGCAAGTGGCGATATCTTCCACTTTGTACAATACTTTACATCGTTGATTTTTTAGACGTATCAACGAATAATCGATCCTTCATGTAATTCCTTCGGTAATTCTTCGTTCTTCGGTTTCGCCAATAATTATGACGGTAGTAAAATCACATGAATTTTGACTACTAATATACATTCTCATTTGCAATGTGCAAATTTCCAACCGCACCAAAGATAGAAATTGACACAAGACTCAGGAAATACAAACTTTACACTTTAAGCAACTAGCAACTATAAATTTAACTTAATCTAACAGGGTAGGTTAAGGTGTAAGGGTGTAACGAAACAAATAGTTGGTGTAAATTCCTAAAGGATTGACTTTACGGGTTGTTCTAGTAGATCTTCACTCTAAAGATGATAGTGGAAAAGGGTTTAAATGGGAGGTTAACTAACCGGTGTAGTCAGTTAATAAGCAACATGTAAAGGCGATTTAGGTGTAATCCTAAAATTTACCAATTTAAACAAGTTACTCCATCTAAATCCATAGTACTTATCATTGCGGTCTCGAGTGATATACCAAGCCAAGTTCTAAAGTCTACAACATCACCGACACACTCATATTTTGTGGAATTTGGGTAAATATTTAGAAACGAAAAGGTTAAATCCTCACAATATCTAGGGTTAATACACAAAAAAGTTACTAAAGTTTGGCCAAATGTTCACCTAAGTTACTAAAGTTTTTTTGGTTACAAATAGGTTACTCAAGATTGGGTCACCGGTTACATAAGTTACTCCGTATGTTTTAACCCTTTGATACCGGTTAAGTGTCCATGTGGCATCACTTTTTTTAATACCGATTTATTATTTAATCCAAATAACCCTAATTATATAATACCCACCCCATATCACTTTATCTCTATCACTTCCCCTTTTCTATTATCCTCTCACTCTTTTATCTCAATCCCAAATTACCAGATGGTGGCAAGTGTCTTGAGCCGACTCTTAAGACGTATAACGTGATTCCTCAACGGGTATTTTAAAGCGGGTCAGATGAAAGAGGCTCGAAAGTTCTTTTTGGGGATGAAAAGGCAAAAATGTGAGATGGATGTTGTGACCTACACGACAGTGGTTCAGGGTTTTGGGGTTGCGAGTGAGATTCATAAGGCACATTAGGTGTTTGATTAGAGGGTTGTGTCATGTCGGAAAGATGGATAAGGCAATCGAGTATTTGGATAGGATGAAACATGATGAATGTGAACCGAATGTTCAAACATATAATGTGATCGTTAGATATTATTGTGACGAAGATGAAATTGTAGGATCGATATTCCTTAATGAAACACTGATATACTGTCAACTATGCGGAATCTAGTTGGCAGTACTTAAGAAGAACACACAATAG
>BQNB010132734.1:0-18577 GCA_026074375.1 Tanacetum coccineum
TTTTTCTTACTTTTTCGGACACTTTTTGTGTGTCATTGAAAGACTTTTTTCTTGTAGTGGTAATACAAAAAACCGATCTCTTATATAAATACTGTTAACGGTTTCTTAAGGCACCGTGAATTTCACGGGTCAATAAACTAGTGTAGCATAAATCTAGCCCTAATGGACTCAAAGCCCACAGACCGGACTTGGGCCATATTTATCATCTAATACTCCCCCGCAGTTTGAGTGGCGAAATCGCTAAAGCTTAGACCGGAGCAGAAAAAAATAAAACATTAAAACAAACAAAAAATTAAACAAAAACGATTGTGTGAATTTGTGACCTTAGCACAAATCACCAACACAAATCACGATAGTGTGGATTTGTGACCTTAGCACAAATCACCAACACAAACAAAAATAAACAAACAAACAATAAAACAACTATAACTTTTTTTTAAGACATACCACTATTAATAACTTAATAGATAAAAAAAATCCTCTAATCAAATAAGCTGAAACCCATGTCGTCATCATCATCTACTTTTGGCTCTTCCTTCTTATCAGATTGAGGAAGAACGTTTATGTGAATTAGTAAAGCATGCTAGTAGGCACCACAATCTTTAATGCAAATAGGCACCGCAATCTTTAATGCAAACACATGTTATATCTAATGGAATGAATGACGGAAAATTGTTGAATATAATGACGGCATTTCTTTTTTAGGGGTTGAAGGGTGGCGGCTAGGGTTGACGGGGTGGTTTAGGGGAGGCGGTTTAACGTAGCCACCCTTTACCATGTTAGACAATGAAAACAATATTTTATTATGCATCACTATTTATAGATTACAAATGTAACATAAATCTAACCCTAATGAACTCAAAGGCCACAAACCGAACTTGGGCCATATTTATCATCTAATACTTCAATGTTTAAACATGGAGGAAAAAATGGTACAAACCACATGGCCGGAGATGGCCGGAGGGATATGTATTACTTCGTAATTATTCCTAGCATAAAAATATATTTGAAAAGGTAAAGGGTAAACTTTTTAAAAAACTATATACAATCGATTTGTTAAAGTACATTTACTTCGAAAGAAGAGAATAAAAAACTATATGATTATGGGAACGTGCAACATTGTTATGATGCACTTGATGACGTATAGTATGGACCGGCCCGGCCTACTAGTACTTTTATGGCCTTTGTAATAGTGGTCGCGGATCGCGGTCACGGGCACAGTGCTTCTTGGGTCCATATGCCGCGGCTATTATCCGTAGCCGCGGTACCTTTGTGAGTTATCTTTCAGAGTACGATAAACTAATCCAAACAATAGATTATACTTTAACTTATTTGAATAGTTTGGATAATAACTAATTCCACGACATCCCCGGCCGCATCTTGGGCCGAAGTTACAGAATACCACTTAGGGGTATTCAGCTATAAAAGGAAAGCAAATCATGGTCCAATACCGGTATCTCAAAAACACATAATCACAGACAATTACTCTCTTAAAATACAGTATACTTACTCTCACGCGGAGTAATCGTGGGATCTCTCCCACGATAAGATTATACGGTATTTGTTCAAATCCCTTATGAGGGGTCCTTCAACGAATTCACTTGTGTACAAGAATATGGTGCTCTACATCGAATTGCCGCCCTATTCGGATCAGGCTTAAACCCACCAAACTTTACCATATAATCACTTTAAACAACTTTTTAAAAAATTTATTAAACCACTATTATTTCATATCTTTTGTATTGACCATTTTAAAAATATTCTATTTCTTCCCCATTTACAAAAGATCATTTTTAAACATGTTTTTCTCAAACACTAACACATAGCTTCACAAAGAGTTTTTATAATTAGACATCATTTTGAAATATGTACTCAGAACAAATGACCACAATTTACTACAGGAATCGTAAAAACCGTTACAGACTCTAAACACATTCTATTGTTTGAAAAACGAAGTAAATACCAGAAACCATATACTCAAAATAATATCAAACGAACTCGTCAAGAAAATCATGTAAGACGTTCGTACCATAAAAAAAGAAAATGTAAGGTCTTATCATATAACGATCGACAAAAAAAACTAAAAGCATGATATTTACACCGGCGTACCACGACAAATGAACACATAAAAAAATCAATACCAAAGACGGAAATTCTTGTACCAATTATCGACTTTACTCGAACGACCAAATTAAATAATGTTTTTATAAAAATCAATTTAAATTAAGAAAGTCACTTTAAGTATAAAAATCATTTTAAATAATAATGAAATTATCTTAAATGTAATCTTTGAAAAATTTCTTCTGGTTGTCATAAAAAAAATCTAAAGACGGTTATCTAATGGTGTATCGTACCTTACCACTAAGAATCACTTTAAACCTGCTTTTTACAATAAAATAAAAATCTATTTACAAAGATCATTTTATACACAATTTTCTACAAACACCAACACAATACTTCCAAAGGGTTTTTATAATTAGACATCAATTATAAAATATGTTACTTAACAAAGGACACCATAATACCAAAAGGGATCATAAAACACCGTACAGACTCTAACACAATTCTATTTTTTTTGAAAGCGAAAGAAAATACCAGGAACCATATACTCAAAATAAAATCAAACGAACTCGTACAAGAAAATTCATGCAAGACGTTATGTACTCAAAAGAAAACGTAAGGTCTTATCCAAAATAATAATCAACGGGGCAAACCTAAAAGCATCGATACTAACACGTCGCTAATGGGTTATGAAAACCAAGGGATATACAATCAAGGGAGTAATGATCCACACTAATATGTTAGAAAAAATTAGTGCTTAAAAGACGCCTTTGATACTCATACGAGTAATCAATGCAACGAAAGAACTAACAAAACGCGCCTATATCTGAAAGAGCCCGAACAACCAAAATACATCAAGACGTCGAATAGGAAAAAAATCAGGTATCCCTACCAAGAAAGTACGATGAAGGGATGCTAAGCTTAGACTTAGGAAATCCGAACAAACAACCGAGCAAATGAGCAACCTCTATAATAGCAATACTAGGTATCCACAAGGTAATCCCCCCCTGCAATTACTAATAAAGAGAAACTTACTATTCTATACGACATCAACTTAAATATCCTCCAATTAGGGTAAGAGAAAAATTCTCTACCCATACCACCATCCTTATCATGAATACACATATCAATAAAAAAACATATTACACTACCATCTTACAACCAAACACAAATAAATGCAATCATGGTCACAAGTCTACGTGTGTGATGCCTTTATGATTATGTTAGCCACCATAATTATAAGTGCCTCCTTTCACACGTATACTTACTTCCAAGAATACCCATTTAAATCATAATTCACATCTAAGCACATATTCCACATTGCACATCCTAAACCACTCCAACTTAACACATAAAGGATGCTCCATCAAATAAATACTTTCTTATACCAAAATAAAATCGAAACGACAGAAAGGAACAAAAATCTCGCAACAACTCACAAAATACAAAATATCTGAAAGAAATAATCAATAACAACATGACGAGGTAAAGGACAAGATAAACTTATGCTGGGCCTCGCTTGGGTTTTACTTTGCCTCCGCAAGAATCACCCGACTCTGCAGGTCTAGCCCTATTACACACATCCGGCAAACGATCAACTATCCTATCTCTTTCGGTTCCACAAGAGAATCCTTATAACGCTTATGTCCAGTTGGGAAAATGGTTCTCCAACGAGACTTCTTACGGGTAACATAGCTAAAATGCTAAGAAAGTAATACATATCATATCAGATAATGGTAGGCAAAATAACTAAAATGACAACTTAGCAAAATACGAGATATATAAGTTATGCAAAAATAGAGGGGAAGCATGACAGTTATAGCATTGAATCGCTTAAGCTCTAACATGATCTACTGAAGGACTCCTTAGGTTTTAGTCTTAGGCTCAACAACCTACTTCTCTATAAACCATTGGGCTTTATACAATCTGTAACTCACCGCAAGGCAGACACGCATGGCTGTAAAAATAATGGATATAATCAAAAACATGGTGTCTATATAGAGAATACTAAAATGAAAACTAAAGTAAAACCAAGACCTCGAAAAAGTTTCATAACATTACCCAAAACCTCAATGGTAGTCTTTATTAATGAGGAAAGATAGGTCTCGTCAATAAATGACATGCAAAACATAATCCCAAATAATTCATTGCAAACGTATTATTTCAACAGAAAGCATAAAGAAACTCCAAGCATCATACGGTATCTTCTGCACCTTCGCTCTATCCTTTAAGCTCCATAAGCACACTTTGGAAAATGATGCTTAAAAAACGTCAACATAAAGCTTGAGCGTGAGAATCATAGGTTTACGTCATACAACAATATCCAAAATAAATTTTCAATTAGCTGCTGCAATTACCAAAATAATTCATGACACCAATTAACCACAACGGGACGGAACGTGCCCACGATCCACAATCATACCAAATTCATATGTGCGCTACATGGCCTCATATTAGCTCACGCAGTCTTATCATCGCCAAACCTCATTTTGCATATTGGGATCCACAATACCAAACATATCGATTCTTAAAACACTAACGGGACGGAACGTGCCCACGATTCCAATACTCTTAACTACAGCAAGCTTAAAAAATTTAACCCGAAAGCATGCATCTTCTCACCACCAAATAACATGAGGAAAAAAGGCTATGAAACTTCACATTTGCTTTAGCTTTTCAATGATTCACAAAAGCTTCACAAACAATTAGCAACAAATCTAAACAACAAAATTAACCGTGTTACACGCTTACTAAGCATAGCTTAATGAACATTTGTAACAATCATATGATGGATGTCTTAAGGTGTTCTATTAACACTATGGTAACCGAACACCATAACCCAACTTTAAACCACTTCATTAACAAGTTTCACTAGTTAGTCACAATTTGTTCAAAACTGCAGAATTATAACGTGACTTAACGTACTCAAAACCTCTACTTACTGACCTCCATAATTCATACAAAAAATCACCTATGTTAATTTATAAGTATATTAACTACCTCATGATTCCCAAGATTCATTTACATGCACAAGTACTCCTAAGAAAATCAAACTTCAAAACAGTTCCAATTCGGATCTGTTTGCACACTAAAAAGTTTGGACCTAAAAACCATAGTTAGACTCCAAATCAGAAGCTCTCTTTTGGGGGATTTCTAATAGACACATAGAACTAAACTCCTGTAGAAGGTCTAAGCTAAATTAGAATTTTAAGTGGGAGTTTTATACCTCGTAATCTGACCCGTATTTACTGTTTTGACAACTTTTCTTGCAACCAACGTTTGAATGACTTCCCGGCCTTAAAAACCTTCGAGGCCGGATGTTATGGAAACTATACTCTCTGAGCTACATCATAGGTACCGGAAACTTGACAAAAGCTATTACCATCATTGAGATATCAGCCAAACAACACACAGCCAAACAACACAGCCCTAAATTCTGCCCTAAAAGAAATCAAATTCTAACGCGATCTAAACCCTAACGAATACACCCATATGATCATAATTAAACTCTAATTATTATAACATGTTTATTATATCATTAATTACAAATGTTATGAAACCCTAATTATCCATCATAATAATTATTACTTAGTTTTAATGATAATTAACCTAAAGATTATAATTTATACCTCAAACGATTCATCGAATCTTGAACACAAAAATCACCAAACTTGAAAAAAAATATTTTTCTTCTTCCTCCTTTGATAAAATTCGGCTGGGACAATTAAAAACAAGGGGGAGAAGGGTTTTTGGTATTTATAAGGTTTACAAAAAGGTTTAGGATAGATATCTTTTACCAATTTTAATTAGAGTAGGATTTGTTTTCCTTTTTTTCTTTCTTTTCCTTAAAACCGGCCGATTGGCCTTATTTATATTTTTTTTATTTATCTATTAATTACTTAATTATTAACATTACCTTAAGTTTTTATAAAAACCTTAGCTTGCTTGCGCATACCTTTTTGCTTAAACGCAATTTACTAGACTTTTAAAAATAAATAACTTTTTTATTTTTATTAACCCTAACTTTCCAAAAATAGAAATTTCATTTCTTTCATATTCTAACTACTAGAACCTAATCTTATCCTAATATTACTAACACAAAAATACATATACGTAGTAATACTTACACAATTAATCACTAAAACGCTTAAACCACAAAATCATTTCCTTGTCACCAAAAGTGAACGAAATGAACTCCACAAAATCCAACACAAATCCAATCCCAATGAGACGATCATGCTCAATGGATTGATTACCAAATCTCACATATCCCACATAAACACATATAAACACATATTAGCACAAATAACACATAACCCATACATTGAAACAGATACATAAGTCAACACTAACGGTTTGACTAACCTGCTCAAGTCATGGTTGTCATAGTATCCCCTCCTTTAGGAAATCTCGTCCCGAGATTTAACCAAAAGGTTCAACTCTATCATTACCAAACAATAAATCGAGGATACTTATCTTTCAAGTAGTCCTCCCATACCCATGTTAACTCAAAGTTACACTTTGAATTCCAACTAACTTTCACAAGATATCTTACTATTGGCAACTTTGCCTGCCTATAAAAAGGGTACTCATAGCAGCAATAAAACCGCTCCAAACGAAAGAAACATGCCAACTACCTGAACCACTCGCCCGTCATCAAAAGGAGACTCATCAAAAACATTTAAGTTGCGTAACAAACAACGTCAATTATCAACCCTGTCACACAACACATAAACAAATAACTATCTTGAACCCAAGTAGAAGTGTTACAAAGCCCAATTTTTTGAAAAATATCGCACGACATCAAGTTTATTATCATAAAATAACCTTAAAAAAAAAAAATAAAAAAATAAAAACCAAAATTACCAAACACATCTAAGGGCATACGAAGGTCTACAAGAAACCTACCTACCCAATCTTTAATACCAACTCCCAAAGACCTCATTGCTCAACAAAAAGTGTGGATACTCAGTTTACCTGAAGTCTTAAAGACCTTGCTTCTAGCCAAAACCGGACCTTAACTATCACCATCCTGCTACATTTTAACCTCATAACTTCACAGTCACTATTCTCAACAGGTTCCTCAACAAAACGAAGAGTTTTGTCAACCTCGATCTCATCCAATGATACATGTAGACTAGCATCCGCCAATCACTACTTTAGGTTTGACACATGAAAACGAGTCATGTACTTCCACTCAAATCGTCAGGCAATCTCAACCGATACGCAAACAGGACCATTCTTTGAATAATCTCAAATGGCCCTACATACCTCGGTGCTAACTTACCCTTTTTCCCAAGCGAATACACCTTTCCAAGGGCGAACACTTTAGCATAACCCATTCCGTACCTCAAACTCTAACGATTTGCGCCTATTTATCTAGCACAATCTCTATTGACGAACTCTCACCCTTTAAAGCTTTTCTTTTATCAACACCACTTTATCAGTCGTCTCTTGAACCAACTCAGGTCCAATCAAACTACTTTCCCCAATCTCAGCCCATAAAACAGGCGACCTACACTTCCTTCCATACAATGCTTCAAACGGAGCACACCGAATGCTTAATTGATAACTACCACCAAAATCGATAACACATGCCCTCATTATATCCTCTAAAGTCTAAATCATACGTTCACTTTGTCCATCCGCTTGAGGTATTTCTAAGACAGTATTCAAAATCTAATCGCTGCACTAACACTTCTGCAAGCGTCCTGCCAAACCCACGAGTAAATCATCCATCTAAATCTGAGTTGATCGTCATTAGAATTCCATTCCTTGCTATTATCTCATCAATATAAATCCTTGCCAACTTCACATCTTGAAATCTCTTGTATAGCTAGAAAATGAGCTACTTGGTCAGTCTATCGACCATTACCCAAATCACATCATACTCACTACTTTGATCTTGGAAAATTTTCTAATAAAATCCATGGTGATTCTATCTCATTTTTACTCAAGTATCTCAGGCTATTGCAGTAAGCTAAAAGTCTTCGACATCACAGCTTTCACCTCTTAAACAAATCCAACAATTGCTAACATAGGTAACTATATCTTTTTTTACACGTGGCTACCAATACATGTCTCCAAGGTTATAGTACGTCTTATCCGCTCCCGGATGTACCAAGTACCTTGATGTATGAGCCTCATTCATTACTACCGTTCTCATCATTCCCTACTAACAGAACTCATATACGATCCATAAAGTACAAACTCTCGTCCTCTTTCTTTTCCATATGTCAATCTAACCCATGAAGCCTTTCTGCGAGTACGTTCTCTTGCTTGAATGCCTCACTTTGGGCTGCCAATATCATTCCTCTTACTCCATACTAAATGGTCATAGCCATCGCTCGAACACGTCTAGGATTTACTCGATCCATTCCTACTTAACGCATCAATCACCACATTTGCCTTACCTGGATGGTAGCGAATTTCATACTTATACTCACTATACAATTTAATCCATAAAGTACCACCATCATCTGCTCTCTTTTCCATTTGTTGGTCCAGGTCACGCAACATTTCTGCTGGCGCGTTCTCTACCTTGGATGTCTCACTTGGAGTAGCCAATATCTTGTCCTTAACACTTGACTGGATAGTCATGGACATTGCTCTTACTCGTCTTAGTTTCACTCTCCCTTTCTACTCACGCATCAACCACTACATTCGATTAATCGAAGCGTCACACAAATCATTCTTCAAAGTCTAGAAAGCCTCTTCTCGTTCTACGTCCCACTCATACTTTTGATTCCTCTCAGTTAGGGAAGTATGGGGTTTAACAATCTTAGAAAAGTTTGCGATGAAACATAGGTAAGTAACCTGCCAATCCTAAGAATAATTATATCTTGGATGGTGTCATAGGTACTTTCTAATTCTTCACTGCCTCACACTAGCAACCTTAACATACAACTTCTCCTTCCTCAGTAATTCCAACACTAACTTCAAATGAACTCCATGCTCCTCTTCTTAACAAACGACACTGGTGCTCCTCACGGAAAATGACTAGGTCGTATGAAACCCTTGCCTTGCAACTCTCGTGTTAGCCAATTCTGGCGATTTCCCTAAAGGTGGCTAGATAGATATTGGAGAACTTCGAGACTAGTGGTCGCTTCCGGAACTACGTCTACGCAGAACTCAACTTGTCTTCGCTGTGGTCATGACAGTTTCCCTTTTTTCCAGAAAAAAAAACACGTCAATTAAAGTCTTGTAGAGGAAATACACTCATTTCGATTCACCTACCTTAGTGTTCATTAAGGTTTTCACATCCATGAGTACGTTCAACCCATGACACGAAGTATCTCATCACTTCCAACGTTCCTAACACCTTCTATGGACATACTATCCCCAACTTTCTTCTTGGACCAACCGGTCCATTCCCACAAGTACATCAAAGCTCTCCACGACTCAAACGGTATCAACAGACTCCAAGGGTTACGAAACAATCGAATAGGATAACAAACGAATATAGAGTCCAAGGCTAGAATGCATATAGAGATTCCACAATATGCAAGTAGAGTTGGATCAAATGACCTAAGAATCTTTTGAAAAGAATGGATACGATATGCACCGAGAGGGGTGAGTGAAATCGCAACGATGTAGAAAATAACAGACGTACCACGACAAGTTGAACACAATAAATTAAAAATCATACAATACGAAAAAGACGGAAAGATTCTATATACCAATTCATCGACTTACTTTACTCGAAAAGACCAATTAAATAATGTTTTTGATAAAAATCAATGTTTAATTAAGAAAGTCACTTTAAGTAAAAAAAAATCATTTTAAACTAATAATAAAATTGTCTTAAATGTAATCTTTGAACAAATTCTATTTCTGGTTGTCATAAAAGATCTAGAGGATGGTTATCTAATGGTGTATTCGTACGCTTACAACTATAGAATCACTTTAAACCAGCCTTTTTATACTAAAAATAAATTTGATAAACCACCTTAAAAATTTTCATATCCTATTTGGATAGACCATTTAAAACATATTCTTTTTACAAAGGTTCATTATTTAACATAGTTTTTCTCAAACACTAACACAATACTTTAAGAGGTTTTATATTAGACATCATTATTAAACTATGGTTACTCAAAAAAATGACACCCTAATTGCCAACAGGAATGTAAACACACCGTACAGAATCTAACACAATTCTATTTGTTGAAAACGAAAGAATTACCGGAAACCATATACTCAAAATTAAATTCAAACAAACTCGTACAAGAAAACTTCATGCAAGAGTTACATACTAGAGAAAATGTAAGGTCATATCCAAATAACGATCAACTGAGCATAACCTAAGCATCGATACTAACACGTCTGCAACCGTTACGAAAACCAAGGGTATACAAAGAAAGGGAAGTAATATCCAAAATATATGTTAGGAAACATTTGCTTAAAAGAACATTGGAATATGTACGATAATCAAGTGGCAATGAAAGAACTAACGAAAAACGCGGGCTATATCGAAAAAAAGCTCAGTTTTCCGAACAACCAATATACATCGAGACGTCGAATAGGAAAATCAGGGATCCTTACTAACAAAGTACGATGAAGGGTGCTAAGCTTTGACTTAGGAAAATCGAACAAACAAGCCGAGCAAAACAAACAAACCTCTTATAATCGCAATACTAGGTATCCCACAATTACTAGGATAGAGGGAAATTACTATACTATACAACTCAACTTAACATTCATCCAGTCATTAGGGTATGAAGATAATCTCTACCCATACCATCATCATTATCATGAATACCACATATTCCTGAATTAAAAAAAACATATTACACTATCACGTTTACATGCAAACATAAAGATAAGTTGCAATCAGTTGGTCACATAGTCTACGTGTAAGGTGATGTCCTTATATAATTATGTTGGCCACCAATGAATTATATGTTGTCTTTCGTGGCTACACGTGTGCTTACTGTCAGATTAACCCATATCTAATCATTATTCCCATTTAGCCACATATACCACATTGACACATACTTATTAGCCCTACTATGGACTATTACGCAGCATAAAAGAGGCAGCCATCAAATAATATTGACTTTTATCAAATTGAAATCGAAACGCATAAAGGAAGAAAATCTCGCAACAATTCCAAAATACACCAGAAATTATGCAAGAAACGACTGAAAAGATTGTTCAAATTAAGGAAAGATTGAAGACGGCTAGGAGTCGCCAGAAAAGCTATGCTGATAAGAGGCGTAAACCTCTTGAATTCCAAGTTGGAGACCGAGTGTTACTTAAGGTATCTCCATGGAAGGGAGTGGTACGATTTGGTAAGAAAGGAAAGCTAGCACCACGATATGTGGGACCATTTGAAATCGTGGAGCGTGTTGGACCGGTGGCTTATCGGCTGAAGTTACCCCAGGAGCTAAGCTGTGTCCACGACACGTTTCATGTGTCGAACCTCAAGAAATGCTTGGCTGAGCCAGATGTTCAGGTGCCTTTGGATGAGATCGAGATTGATGAAAATCTACGTTTTGTTGAAGAACCTATTGAGATCGTGGAACGAGATGTGAAAAAGCTAAAGCGAAGAAGAATTCCATTAGTCAAAGTTCGTTGGAACTCTCGGCAAGGAGCTGAGTATACCTGGGAACATGAAGACCAATTCCGGATGAAATATCCGCATCTTTTCTCCGAACCCGTACTTTCCTCAAGTGCCGCAACTTGAGCCTTGAGGACAAGGCTCTTCTAACCGGAGGAGACTGTAACATTCCGTATTTTCAGGTCATTTACGACGTCATCTATTTTACTAATTATTTTTTTTCGTACGCGTTTACTTTTAATTCTTATTATATAGTAAAATCGCGTAAACTAAAAATCAACAATTAACGTAAACGGACACCAAACGAATTAAAGTTTTCGTCAAGCAAGCAATATATTATTTTTACGAAGGTAATAATAAACTTTTTATATTTTATTTTTATTGGTTGCGTAAAACGTTTACGTTTCGCAATAAAATACATTTAGGCATACCCGGAACCACCATAATTAATTTACGCTTCAACAAATGCTTATTTTTATTTTCAATGATCAAAGTTTATAAAACTTTTACCCCACTTATCAAATGGGACGCCTCATATATACAAGAAATAAGCAAGACCTATTCAATTTACAAGTATACTTTCTAAATTAAATCTACAACTTACACTTTACATTATAACATTATACTTTCATTTTTTTTTCAAGTATAATACTTTCTTTTAGCTAGCTAGATATTTCCTCCATAATTTCATGGGATGATTCACACTTTAGGGAACATAAGGACTTATAAACCATACCTAAGGTCATGTACATCTCTACACATTAATTCAAGCCATACTTCTCATACTTCCCATACTTTTGACCATACTTTCCCTAGAAATCCTCATCTTGTCTTTGACTAGTCATTAGAGTATATAAGGCCTTTACTAGTGAAATACATACACACTTCTCATTTTAAAGGTGTAAAACACAAAAACTCCTCCTCCCCCTCCTCCTAGCTCACGGCTCACCCTAAATAACACGCCAAATTCTTACAAAATTTTACTTATCACATTTACACACATTTCTACTATATATTTAAGATGTCCTAAGAAGATTTGAAGGCTTTGTTAAGTCTTTACAAGTGTTAAGCAAGAAAAATAGAAGATTGGGGTTTATGGTTTCAAGATCTTGCAAGCTTGGGTTTATAATCTAAACAAGGGTTTAGATTGTGTTGGTTATCATATTACATCACCATAAGGTTATCTAAAACCCTTTATGTCTTTACATTTATCATTTTATGCATATATTGGTTCTATATGGCAAAATCACCATTATGATGTTTTTAAACATGTAAAACATATTTTTGCTTGTGATTATAATTTTGTACACTTATTCATGTGTTATGTGGTTGAATATATCATGGACTAATGAACATAATAATATGTATTACATATGATAAAAAGGGTTGTGGAAAACTTGTGGTATTTTATTAAGTTGAAAAAGTATATAATACAAGTTTATATATATGAAAACCTAATTATTATTAAGGGGTTGTTTTGGTTCGAAATCCAAAGCATGGACTTTATGTTTTATAAAAGTAGTACGTCTCATGACGATTCTAAAAAGGTAAGAAACTCGAAAAACCGATTTATAATGAAGGAGATACGACGATTACATGTTTACGATAATTAATACTTTTATAAAAATAATTTTATAAAACGTTTCTGTTCATCAGGGACTTTATTTGTGGAAAAACATCATAAATAAATAGAACATTTAATTATGAGAACGTGCTCAAAAGAATCGCTAAAAACAGAGTTAAAACGAATAAGTTACGACATTTACGAGATTTACGATAACTAAATCTTAACTAAATCTATAAAACTAAAATATAACGTTATAATAGTAAAAAATCACTATTCATCAGAAAACTAGATTTTGAAAATGTTATATTTTTGATAACTCGTCTAAATACGACGCGTGGACATAGGAACGAAATAAACGGCTTTAAAACAAAAGTTACGCCAGTAATTTACTAAATAGTACTTATTACCTTATTTTAACTTATAAATATAGTTTCACTCAAACGTTTAGAATGGTTGATGTAGCTATAATAGATAATTTATAATGCGTATTAGTTAATCAAAGTACAATATACATATGGAGTTCACAATGAGGCCGTCTTCGGGGTGGCGTATCGACAGAGATCTGTTGGATTACATTTAAAGTGTCTTTAGCTCCTCATACGACACTACATGACCTCTTAATTAAGAAAGCCCGAATATAGTATGATGAGCTATACGACTATAAATAATCAAAGTGTTTAGTACTATATACACCTATATTGGATTATGAGTGTTCCCTTCGAATTCCATCGTGACGCATTTTTCTCTATTGTTGAATCTGTTGATTTCCATTCACTCAAGGTGATTCATAAACCCCCCTTTTTTTATACTACGTAGTGTTTACAAAAAATCTACGGGTGATTACTTCTTGTTTTACTATTCGTGACACAAGTGTATTTTCTAGTGTTTTCAAAGTGTTTACAAAGTTGTATGCTATCAAGATTTCTCGCCTGAGTATTAATTGCTAATTAGTACCTTATTGGCCGTGAAGTCCTATTTATCATTGAACCGTAATTGCTATTTGTAGTAAGCGCAGATGTTGTGGATAGATTCTATCGGGACGACAATCCCTACCTTTCCTTGGTCACATAATTGATCAAGTGCATTTAACATTGAGAGTGTTAGTTGTTGGCAAGCCATCCTTATTCGATTGGGGCACAAAATCTAGTTTAAGGCCCCCCCCCATTTTTTTCGGGTCCATGAGCCTTAGTGCAATAATAAACGTTTTGGACTACCTGAAAATGTATCAAGTCTACAATTACTTCGATCAGTTTGTGGTCCACACCTTTTTTCGATAAACCTATGATTTCACTCACCTTTGTTGTTAACTTTAGCATGGAAATTTCAGGTTCCTAGGATATGCAGATTTGAGGAAGCCGTGGGGCGGATATCAATGAAGAGGATTCTGTGTTTTATCTAAATCCTATGCCAACTTTTAATTGAATCTTTAAAGAAACTTAAGTCATCTTTTGGGTATTAGAAGCTTTTGTCTAATTAAAAAATATGTATTTAAATGTCTATTTACTCTTTTAAAACATAATTGAGACCTCATGTATAAACTCTTGATATTTTGCTATGCATCGAATGAAATCTGTCATTAAACTTTCCATTTATGGTCGTTATTCCTATATCTTTGAATTTGTTGTACTTTGACGTAGCACCCTAAATGTTACCAGGATCCGCTGCTGCCATATTTTTGGGGTGTTACAACCCGACTGTCAATCAGTGACTGAGAAAATTGTACTTTGGAATCCAAAATTCACACTTAGAGAATTTTGCATACAACTCCTCCTTCTTAAGCAATTCTAAGATTAACTTGAGATTCTCTTCATGCTCTTGGTTGTTCATTGAGTAGATTAGAATATCGTCAATAAAGACAATCACGAATTTTTCCAGATATGGTTTGCACACCCGATTCATGAGATTCATAAATACAGTCGGTGCGTTAGTCAAACCAAACGACATAACTTGAAATTCATAATGTCTATATCGAGTTCTGAATCCGTCTTCGGGATGTCTTCTTCACGAACCCTCAGTTGATGATAACCCGACCTCGGGTCGATCTTCGAGTAGACACTCGACCCTTGAAGTTGATCGAACAAATCATCAATCCTTGGTAGCGGATAACGGTTCTTCACCGTTAGTTTATTTAATTCCTGGTAATCGATGCACATCCGGAATGATCCATCCTTCTTCTTGACAAACAAGACCGGAGCTCCCCCAAGGTGAGGAACTGGGTCTTATAAAGCCTTTTTGTTAAAGTTCCTGCAGTTGATCTGACAATTCTTTCATCTCGGATGGAGCTAATCGATAAGGCGCCCGTGCTACAGGTGCAGCACCAGGTACTAAATCGATTTGAAATTCTACTTGTCGATTAGTAGAATACCTGGCAAGTCCTTGGGAAATACTTCAGTAAAGTCTCGAACAATAGGTAGCAATCTTCAGCGCGTCTCCTTCGACTTGTCTTCAGCCTTCTTGGTGGTAACATGTGCCAAAAAGACTTGACATCCTTTTAGCAAATACTTTTGAGTTTTGGTGCACGAGATGATGTTTAATCGAGACCCGTATCCGTTGTTGCTTCCGTCACCACGAACAATTAAGATCTCATTTCCAAAGGCAATACGAATGATCTTCTCATCACAGAACGATTACGGGCATGAATCTTTTGCTAACCAATCCATACTCAATAAATGACATCAAACTACAAAGTATCTATGGATATTAAATCGATGTTGAATGGGATGAATTATGAAGTTAAAAGTCAAACCCCGTATGATAGTATAACCCAATTAAGTGTTCCCCCGTCGACTATTCGACATCTACATCATGGCTAGTGCAGTTTGAAACGATAATCAATTAGAGAACGAAATGCAGTAGACCACAAAACAACTATCGCCCCAAAAAAACCATAACACCAAGATTTACGAAGCATACGTTTAATTAGGAGAACGTAACCCTGTAACAACATTGGCATCCAGGTTTTACCCTGCATTTCCCATTGCATAAGCCCTTGCTGTTGCTCCATCGTTCCCAGCTTGATTTCCACGGTTGTTATTTTTCAACTTGGGGCAATCTCTCTTGAAATGGCCCTGAGCTCCACACTCAAAGCAAGTGACACCCTTTTGATTTGCCCCTGGGGCTCTCTGGTTGTTGGCAGCCAGCAGCGACTTCACAAGTCCCAGGCCATATGGCCAAATCCTCTGCATTGGTGCACTTAGAGCACACTAGTTGGAGATTTAACAAACTAGGTAATCAAGTTAGCTTACGAGTACGTAGCGGAATGGATCTAGTTTTAGCATATAGATTAACACATATAAATTAAACAGTAAATTTACTAACCTTTTTGTTTAATGATAAAAATCAATAAACTTACGCTGAATCTTGATCTTGAAACGAGTGATTAAATTACCACCTCTACGGTTGCTCACACAACACGTCGAACAAGTACGCAACAATGCTAGTCGTAACTTCACGAGCTCCAAACACCGATGGTGTATGCTTTATTTACTTGAACCGAAAACCAAACAACTCTTGTAGCTTGAACCAAAAATCAAGAAACCCTAATTTTGTTGACTTTTTAAGCATGTTTTATCTCAGGTAACCAAGGGTGATGGATGCTGTGTATGAGGAGTCTGAGCTAAAGTTTTAAAGAACTTGTATTTTGTTCCATTTTATCAAACTAATCATCCATGTTTTGGAAAACTTATGTTACGAATTTGGTAACGATCCTGCGAGGTGTATGTTTAATTACTCTGAATTTTCTTTAAATAGAACAATATTTTAAAACGCCTCTTTTCGAGTCGTTTTCTATATCCTTGTGCAATTTTACTATGAATTAACACCCAATGTTGTATGTTCCGCTGTGTTGAAAATTTTGGGGGTGTGAAAGATTGGTATCAAGAGCTACAGGTTATAGAGAACTAGGTCAAAAAAATTTTTTTTACCTAAACTATAACCCTTTTTATGCGCGCTAAGACTCCTCGAAGCCCTTGTGTTATTCATGATCATAGTTTTCTATTCTAGTATTTATGCACATTTTGGGTGCATTACTATTGAGTATTCATATAATAATGTTAGCCTTAAAATATTGAGTCGAACTGGAAGTTCGTTCATTATGTATTTAAGTCTCGGTCAATCAATTAGTTAATGTTGTAATAGGATAATATCGGGAATCAGGATCGATAGATAATCTAATATTGTATATGTTTCGGGTTTAATCCCAAGCAAAACCCGAGCCAGGGTCCTAGTTAAATATCCCGCGCGTCACTTTGAAGTGTCGGGGTATATAAGGAACTTTTCCATTTGGAAAAATTAGTTGTTCAAAATAAGTAAATAATATCTTTTTCATTCCTAAAAAATTCTCTCATCTTTCTCTCTCTAAAAACAACTCAATTCCTCATCTCATTTCTAGTTCAAATTCGTGATCGATTATATGTTTTGAAGTGTTAAACGGGTTCCTACAATTGGCATCAGAGCTACGTGTGGATTCGTGGTTGATTCTTGTGGTTCAAAAAGATCAAATTCGTGTGTCATTTGAAGCGGAAAAAAAAATCAAACCCGGATTTTTGTGCTTAGATGTGTGAATGTTTATGTTATTAAGCAAGATCTAGGCATAAGGTAACTAATTGTGCAAGAGAAATCAAGTTAAAAGGTCAAAAAGGGTGATTTTTAGGCGATTTTTGGTGGAAAAAGTCGTATATTTCGTCGTTGCGTTTTGACTCTCTGGCAAAGTTCTTGGTTGCGTTTTGATCATTGGTTGCGTTTTGATCAAAGGATTGCGTTTTGGTTCATTGCGTTTTGATTGCAGGTTGCGTTTTGAAGACATGTATTGCGTTTTGACTAAGGAATACTCTGCCCAATTTTTTATTTTGTTGCGTTTTGACCAAATCTCAAGCTGCGTTTTGATTAAATGGTCATTGCGTTTTGATTCAAAAGTCACTGCGTTTTGTTAAAGATCGTTGCGTTTTGCTTAAATTTCGTTGCGTTTTGATTTAACTTTCAAATTTTTTTTTTTAAAATAGCTTTTTTAACTTATTTTTACATCAAATCCAAATTTTGGTAATAGGGTAAAAAACAAAATTCCGGTCGACACCCTTTTAGCGACACTTTTTTCGGGAAAAATTAAGTAAATTAAAAAAAATTTCTATAGCATTTTTAGCTTATTTTTACACCAAATTTAGATTTTGGTAATAGGGTAAAAATAATTTTTTTCATAATCCAATAGCGCCGAATTCCAAACAAACCAAAACCAAAACCATCGAGAAGAACTTAAACTGCACAAATCATTCACAACAAACAAACCATTAACTACCAACAATCATTCATTAACGGTTATCTAGTGATCTTGTAAAATCCCGTTAATCATTTGTCGGTTTTGATCATAGACGAGTAAAATCCCGTGAACGTGA